>SNVD02010194.1:0-44901 GCA_013180625.2 Boswellia sacra | reverse complement strand
TCGCTCACCCGGTCATTCGCTCACTGGCTGCGTCGCTCACTGGCCGCGTCGCTCACTGGCTTCCCCTGTCCTTTGATCTTCGGCGCCTCGGTGACTCGATCCCGTGCCCCCTCTCTCTTTCTCTTTCTATCTCCCACCCGCTGCCTGCCTCGCACACAATCACGTAGGAGTGTCAAATCGCTCGCTTCGCCAGATGCGGTGTTGGTGGGCTCGCTAGCCTCAGCGCAATACGCGGTGTTGGTCTTTGATCGGACCCGGCTTGCTCGCCCTACCGCCATATGCGGTGTTGATTTTGAGTCAAAGCCGGCTCGATCGCCTCTCTAAAAGTGGCCGTGTTGATTTTAGATCGAAATCGGCTCGCTCGGCCCAGCGCATCAGGCGGTGTTGCTCTTTGGTTGGACTCGGGTTGCTCACCCTACCGCCAGATGCGGTGTTGATTCTAAATCAAAGACGGCTCTCTCGGCCCAGCGCGAAACGCGGTGTTGGTCTTCGATCGTAGCCGGCTCGCCCGCCTCTGCATAGGACTCGATCGCCTCTCCGCAAGTGGCGGAGTTGATTTTAGATCGAACCCAGCTCGCTCGCCCCCTCGCCAGATGCGCCGTTGTTGTGACACAACCCGGCCCCGCTTGAGCGGTCTCTTCTTTGAGGTCGCAGTGCGCTCGCGTTCGTATGGGTTGGTGCAGTGCTAAATTCGTTCTCGATGGGTGATGACAAATCGACCAATGAACATATAGATCAAAATGGACTCTCGAAACACTCCATCGTCCGACACAGAAGAAGCTGTCTTCCATGAGCTCCAGCCAGCAAGAATTTATCCATCACTAGGTAGCCAGCTCATCGACGCATCAGCAAACATAGAGCCTTCATTGCCGGAAATCAGGCTCAATCTAACTTCCGCACAAGCAGCACAAGAGCCAACAATACAAGTACAAACAAGACAAGAAGCTACAGGTGAGTCTGCTTTCATCCAACCGACTGCGCCCGACATTGCTGACACCATCCCTTCCGAGCGTATGCGGACGAGGCGTCAGAATGAGACTGATCAGCAGCGATCAATACGGAGACATGAGGCCTTGACACGCTATCATTCCAATGTGAGGAGAGTGAGACACCCCGATAGTCGGATGACTATTCTGGTCGATCACGGTTTTCGATACTCTAAAGATCTCGACTATAACGCACTCAGCAATATCGGCGAGATGAGCGCTATTTGTCCACATTGTGCAGCAAAAAAGTTTGCTCATGAGACACCCGGCCTCTGTTGCGCGTCCGGCAAAGTGCGGGTTCATTTGCCAGAGCAATTGCCCGAGCCATACATCAGTCTATTTTCCAACGACACCCCGCTACACCGTGAGTTTCTGAAGAACATCCGGCTCTACAACAGTTGTTTTCAGATGACGTCGTTTGGTGCCGGTCACGCCAGCTCACCGAATGAGTTATGGTCGACATTTAGGGTGCAAGGCCAAGTGTACCATAAGATTGGTTCACTGCTACCAGAAGCCGGCCGACCACATCAGTTCTTACAGATATATTTTTTAGGATCTGAAGATGCTCAAGTTGATGCTCGCTGCGGTATATTCAGTGGTGTCAACAGATCATTGGTGTCTTCACTCCAACACCTGTTGACGAACAACAATGCCCTCATTCGTGAATTCAAATATCAGCTAGAATTGAATCTGAATGAGCGGCAGTCTGTGGTGATACACGCAGACAGAGTTCCCTCAGGTGCGCATCGAGGGCGCTACAATGAGCCAATCCAACCCGAGCCTGCAATCGTGATAATCGATTCCGAGCCGGGTTGTTCGAGAGACATTGTCATCCAGAAGAAATCATCGCGACTTCAGCGCATCAGCGAATGCCACAAGTATTACGACGCACTTCAGTATCCGCTGATATTTTAGAGAGGCCAGGCAACTTTCTCAATCGATCTCCCAATGATTGTAGGTGGAGCGGCCCGCCAACGTCCTATTTCAGCCATGAATTACTACAGTTATCTTCTAATGGTGCGTGAAGAAAGCCAAAATTATCTGTTGAAGACAGCCGGACTTCTCAATCAATTCGTCGTTGATATGTACGCCAAAACTGAGACGATCCGGTTGAACTACATACGATTTCATCAATCTGAGTTGCGGGCTGACGTATATGAAGCAGTCAGAGATGCTGTAGCATGCGATGGTGATGGATCTAATATTGGTAGTCGGGTCATACTCCCTTCATCGTTCATTGGTGGGCCACGCCATCAGCACGAGTACGTCCAAGATGCAATGAGCTACGTCAGATGCTTCGGCCGCCCTGATCTTTTCATTACAATGACTTGCAATCCGAACTGGGACGAGATACTTCAGAATCTCATGCCAAACCAGTCCGTAACAGCACGACACGACATCGTGGCCCGTGTCTTCAACGGTAAAGTGAGCCGTCTCACCGAACTATTGACCAAAAAACTCCTGTTTGGACAACATAATGCAAACATGCACTCGATTGAATGGCAGAAACGAGGTCTACCTCATGTCCACATGTTACATTGGCTGCAAGAGAAAATCAGACCTGTCGATATTGATAGCTTCATTTCAGCCGAGATTCCTGATCCCGAAGCCGATCCGCTATTGTATAGAATTGTCACGTCTCATATGATCCATGGGCCGTGTGGACAGCTGAACCCCAACTCTGTGTGTATGGATAGAGTCAACCATGTCTGTACCAAAGGGTTTCCGAAGCCATTCGTTGCAGAAACACGTACAGAAAACGATGGTTTTCCTATTTATCGGAGACGATCGCCTTCGGATGGTGGACATCAATTTTTCTCTGAGAAAACAAATTCATGGATCGACAATCGTTGGGTAGTACCATATTGCCCTGTACTCAGTCGGATATTCAACTGTCACGTGAATGTTGAGTATTGTCACTCTGTATCTGCCATCAAGTATATTGTGAAATACATTCATAAAGGTAGTGACATGGCAATAGTCAGAGATCCAACAGTTGATCGAAACGATGAAATCGCACAGTTCATCCATGCCCGATACATATCCTCAAATGAAGCAATGTGGCGCCTGTTCAGTTTCAGCATTCACGACAGGTGGCCTTCTGTTCTTCATCTCGCCGTTCACTTGGAGAATGGACAGAGAGTGTATTTCACACCTCGGTCTGCTGCTAGAGTAGTGGCTTCTTCAGCAGACACCACTCTCACAGCTTTCTTCAAGATCTGTCAAGAAGACAATTTTGCAAGGAACCTATTATATGTAGAAGTGCCTGAATATTACACGTGGAATCGGTCAAACAAATCTTTTTCCCGTCGTCAACGTGATCGTCAAATTGGAAGGATGTATAATGTTCATCCCTCACAGAGGGAGTGTTTTTATCTACGACTACTGCTCACCAAGATCCGTGGGCCAACTTCATTTGAGTACCTGTGTGAGATATTCTCATAGGATGTTGATGAGTAAGGTAGAGATCTTGCGATACACTGAGGCTACTATATAGATGCTGTTGTTTATTGATCTTACGTTAGTGACAGATGGAATACAACTGTGTCTGTTACAAATTTCGGGCTCTCTATTTATACTCAGAGAGCGTAGGATAAATAGTGCTATTCGTTAATAGCCTCCAGAAGTTTCTGGCCGGGCCATTTAAAACATCTGGAGTTTAGATTCCAGAGGCGCAGCTGGTTGGTGCGCTCTCAGTTAATGGTCCATCCTAGTTTTATGTCCAAGTCGTAAATCAGTCGGTGACGGGTCGTTATTCAGAGTCACCCGGGCATGGAATTTACGAGCGTCCATTTCCACTGGACCATCTGCTCATTTGGCCTGCGAGCTCCAGGGCTGGACTCGAGCCAAACGATCCGTGAGAAGGTTTATTACAGTTGGTTCCCATGGAAGCATACTGCAATAAACATTATGCCATGTGCAGACCATCTGCTGAGCAAGTCGTAAATCAAGGTTCATGACATCTAAAGGTCGTTAGGGCTGGGCACAAGATTTAACGACGGTTCTAGAAGTTTCGTGGTTGCCTGGTTCAGTTCCGGAAGTCGACGAGGTGTTTGGTTGGTTCTGGTAGCTTCGATGGTGTTGAGTTGGTTCAGGCAGCTTCGGTGGTGTTTGATTGGTTCTGGTAGTTTCTAACCAACTAACCAAACCAACCAACCAACCAAACCAACCAACTAACCAACCAACCAACTAACCAACTAACCAACTAACCAACCAACCAAACCTAACCAACCAACTAACCAACTAACCAACCAACCAAACCAAACCAAACCAAACCGGTTGGTTCAGTCTGCACAACAACCTGAAGACAGTGGATGGTGTAGTTTACGGGACATTTCAAGAGGCCTGTCTACATCGAGGCTTCCTAGAAGACGATTCACAGTGGGACGAGTCACTTGGTGAGATCTCAGAAAACCATTCACCTCAGACGCTACGTAATCTGTTCGCGATGATCATATCATCGTGCAATCCCACTGACCCACTGAGACTCTGGACAAAATATAGAAATAAACTCAGTGAAGACATAGCGTATAGATCGAGAGTCTTGCACGGAGGATCGAGCCTTGAAAACTATGATAATGTCTTCAATCAAGTCCTCATTCTCATAGAGGATATTTGCTTGACAATGACAGGCCAATGCTTGCGAGATCTCGGTCTTCCGACACCCTCTAGAGAAGCCGTCGACCCAACTAATGCTGAGATCGCTCGAGAGTCCAACTACAATCGCTCCGAACTGGCTGATTTCTACGTCGAGAATATCAATAAGTTAAACTCTGATCAGGCAGCTGCTTTTCGGACATTGGTTGACGCAATCGAACAGAATAGAGGAGGCGTCTACTTCTTGGATGCTCCCGGTGGGACAGGGAAGACTTTTCTGCTGAAACTTTTGCTTGCAAAGTATCGATCTCGAGGCCGTATTATGCTTGCAACAGCAACGTCTGGAGTCGCTGCAACTCTGATGCCGGGTGGACGCACGGCACATTCAACGTTCGCTTTTCCCCTCGACGTTGCCGGGAAGGAGCGACCGACTTCTGGCGTCAAGAGAGGCTCCGCACGAGCACGCATGATACAACAATGTTGTGCTATCATATGGGATGAGGTTACGATGGCAAACCGAAAACTTCTACATGCCTTGCACTTGCTCTTGAAGGATCTCCGGAGCAATTGTTTGATGGGTGGAATGGTTGTGATCCTATCAGGAGATTTCAGACAGACCCTGCCAGTTATAAAAAGAGGCACTCCTTTAGACGAGATCAACGCGTGCATCAAGAAATGGAAGCATTGGCATAGAGTAACCATGTTGAAACTCAGAATAAATATGCGCGTTCATCTCCAACGGAATCCAGAAGCAGAACATTTCTCAAATAGGTTACTGGCTATCGGTGACGGTAGAGCACCGCTCAATTCCGCCGGGAATCTTGAATTCACAAGAGATTTCTGCGTTCCAGTTGGTTCGGAACAAGACCTCATCAGTTGTATCTACCCCGATCTCTCGAACAATCTACAGAATCATGAATGGCTTTGCGAAAGAGCGATACTCGCAACACTGAACGACACTGTTGATAGCATCAACCATGATATCATGCATCGACTGCCTCAATCATCCCGTTCCTATGAATCTGTAGACAGGACCGTGTCTGAAGACGAGATCACCAATTTTCCTATAGAATTCTTGAATTCTCTATCGCCACCTGGCTTCCCACCACACATTTTAGAGCTGAAGATCGGCACACCAATCATTCTATTACGGAATCTACAACCACCAACTCTCTGCAACGGCACAAGATTGGTTGTCAAGGGAATGCGACGCAGAACTCTTGAGTGCAGTATACTCACGGGGCCCGGCGCCGGTCAGACTGTCATCATACCCAGAATTCCTCTTATATCGAGTGATCTCATTGTTCAATTCAAACGTCTGCAGTTTCCTGTTAGACTCGCATTTGCGCTCACGGTCAATAAGTCACAAGGGCAAACATTCAAGACTGTTGGGCTGAATCTAGCAAGCTCATGTTTCTCTCATGGGCAGTTGTATGTCGCATGTTCACGAGTCGGTGATCGCTCGAAACTTTTTGTTTATGCACCCAACAGTCAGAGTAAGAATGTAGTTTATCAAGACGTTTTGCGCTCATAGAATAAATAAACTAACACACCTCACAGTCACTTACTCAAAAAAATAAATCTCATCTCAACAGACGACCTTACAACTTAGCACATATTTATCCACAGAAATTTTCGACACAATCATTGATATTGAGCAATCGAGAAATTAGAAATCGAAGATGCTCAACAGACTATTTTCAGTACACTATGTGTGACTGATGCTGCGAGCTGCAGCAGGTTTCGCACTCGAAAACTTTGATGAGGCTCCGATAATATCATTTACGCCTACGTCTCATAAGGTTCAAACTGGTAGCAAATTCTACCAGATTGATTTCGACAAAGTGAATATCTGCCGCACTCTGAAGCACGAGGATTCCTTGGAAGATGTCTACAACATCACTGAGACGGTATATCAAGGAATCCTTAACTCTTGCAACAGCAGATTCGAGCGCGACTGGATGCCGAATTACAGAAGGTGGTTGAACTGCTTGCCAGAAGCCGATAAGCAACCTGTCTTAGACTCCACGACGGGTGCTATCGATACAGTCACACGCAAAAAACAATCGAAGAAGTTGATATCGCATCGGCGTCGTAAGCGAGAGGTTGTAACAAGTGTGATTACACTCTGTATTGTGGTTTTCATGATTGTTGCAACATCCGTGACATACTATGTTCAAGATAGTAGGATATCTGCCGTAGAAGAGAGAGCTCGAATACGTGAGAGCGAAATGAATGACCTGCGGATCGGATTGAACCAGGCAAGAGCAATGCGTAACAGCACAATCGACAAAGTGGCAGAGCAAGACCATCTTATCAATCAGAACAAGAGGGCAAGCATTGTTTTGGCAAATTTGATCTCCAATGGTGCCGATTTATCTTACAATCTCAATAGTAAGTTGGATAGATCTATATTAGCCATGCAGAGGTCAATTGAAAGCTGCCGATTGCGACAAATCAATCCAACAGCCATTTCGGAGCTCTTCAACATGAGCGAAATCTCTGAAGGTGCACAGACCGCTGAATACACGTATCTCCAAAGCATGAAAACATATTCAGACGATAGTATGGAGATAGAGTTTTTCATCGACACTCTCAGTTTGGATACTCAGATACTTCAAGTCGAGTCATTCGCTCACTACATCAATGATTCTGACAAGATTCGACCGATCACATACGGCGGGCCCAAATATGCCATCTACAACAGTTCGAGTAACTGTCTCGCGGGTCTCTATGGTCTACCACCGGGAGATAACTCGAAGTATGTTGTTTGCGACAAACAAGATTTCAGAGATCCCGACTTTCGCCTATGGAACGAGATGAGTCAAGAAAGCCTAGAACCGCAAGTCATCCAATCTCAAGGTGAGTTGTCCGTCTATTGTTTGGGCCACAACATCACTATACGTAACCGCGCCAGGCCTTGCCCTACATTTCCATTCAAGGTGCCGATGCACGTATCCTTCGCCGTCGGGAAGTACTTCCACGAGGGTGTTGCTATAAAAAAGCATGTCAAGATTCGCACCGAGGAAGTTAGTCGACTCTCGATCGATCTAGGATTCCTAGATGTTGAGAATGCACAACGACGTCGACAAATTGTTACTCTCAAAGAGGAAAATTTGAAGGTAATTCCACCCTCCAATGAGCCAAAAAACATGAGAGATTACATGAATATGCCGATCAACGAGTTCCTACTACATCTGTTACAAGGATGTTTCAGCTTCTCCGGGATAGGTTTCTCATTTTTGGCTCTGTATCTCCTGAGCAGGCGAAGTCGCCATAATGACAACAACGAGAGGACCACGATAATAAACCCTCCTCAACCCCAACCAATTCAGTTGGCACCGAGCAGTGACATTGAAGCATACGCACTCGGTCACCTTCATCATCAACATCACGGGTCGTATCCTCCCCACCATGGCCATCTTCACCCATCCAACCATCATCATTCTCATTGGCATGAGCCGGCTCCGGATGATTATTCAACATCGCCATCTTCTGTCATCTATGAGGGCGATTGAAACATTGTCCTCGATAATCTTATATAATAAATATAATAATAATCACCAAACAAACATATCTCTCATCTATTTCTTCCAATATTTATTTCTCCTCTAACTAATTTGAATAGTCGTGGTGCATCGGCTGCCCCAGCTGACACACAACTCTTCACACAGGCCAGAACAGCCGCGTCCGCGGGCGGAGCCGCGGGTAGTGTGCTAGTACTTTTTTGTATTCTTTGGACGATTTTCTACACCAGGTGAAAGAAACACATTCTAACAGAGGTGATTCCCACTCATCTAACATGTCCACAAGAAAACAAAGAAAGCCTCCAAGTTTATGCATCTTACTACTTTTGACAACATTCATAACAATTATTATCACAACAGGTCTAAAGGTATATGCGTTAGAAGATCAAGATGACCAACAGTTGGCAATCCTAGGGGAACCTCCCGTCGATAGGGAAGAATTAGATATCTATAAAGCTATCAAGCATTTACATACCAAACTAGATGTTGATGCAGATGGCGAAGTTGATGACTTGGAGAGCAAGCAATTTTTGGAGAGTGGAACAAGCAATATTGGGAGTAGCGATGGTGCCTATTCTACAGCGCATAAGCTCAAGTATCTACACCAAGATGGAAAAGATCGTTCTATCAGCGTGAACGAGTTATGGCAGGCCTGGAAAGCGTCTCATGTCCACAATTGGACGATAGACGAGACAGTCTATTGGCTAGTGAACTATGTAGAGCTACCAGAATACTCGCAGCTCTTCGAACAAAGAGCAATAAATGGCTCTATCCTACCAAGATTGGCAGCTGACTCAACCTTTCTCAATCGACTCGGCATAACAGATCCGTCCAACAAGAAGAAGATCTCAATCAAAGCTATGGATGTCGTTCTGTTTGGACCGCCCAAGTTTGGTACCTCAAACAAACTGCGTGATTCTTTAGTCGCTATGGTCATCATCATTGCCACTGTAGCTTGCTGTGTATTTTACAAAAGATACGCAAAAAGTCAGGAAGCATTACATCATTTAAAAATCGACTTGGACAAATTGCGTGAGGCGGAAGATCAAATGATCGACATGCATAAGCAACTCGACAAAGCTCTGAAAGCTCAAGACGCTGCTCTAACAGAGAAAAAGAATTTAGAACACCAGCTCGAGATGCAGCGTCAATTTAGTGGATCATCAAACTTGTCCGAGTTATCTAGAAGCTTATATAACAACGGTGGTAGGCAAACGTCAATTAATAGTGATACAATATCCGGACAGGAAGCAATGTATGTGGCCGAGCTCGAGGAAAAGATCAAAAAGTTGGAGGCTGAACAAAGAGAAATCAATACGGCAATCGAGGCTCGTAAATTTCGTGCACCATTCCCCTTAAGAGCCTTACTCAAAGCAACTTATGACGTTGAATCTCAATATTATTCAGAGAAGAAACTAAACTTGGAATCTAAAGCTGCTGAAGTGAAGCTGCGGAACCAGAAACTGCAGAAAAAAAAGACCTCGTTCTTGGGCTACTACAAGATGGCTCAAGAGGACTCTCTACAAGAAGACTTGAATACAATTGTTGAAGTTAAAGAAGCCATCATGCAAATAACCAAAGAAATCAAAGAGAGAACTGAGCGATGGAAGGCAATAGAGGAACTTTGTGGCTGTTCTTTGGATTTGACCTCGCTTATGCGAGTTTGATGAATAAATTAACTCAAAAAATTCATATGTCCTTATCTGTTCTGACAATCTCTTCTTATGGATGTACTCTACTCGATGGCAGATAACCGACCGAGATTCTCCACGACGGATGCGAATGCGTAATGGCCATTGTTCCTCGAGAGTGCGCTGATCAATGTGCATCGTAGTTCAGCTGAGGCGCATCCTCAAGACAATGTCTGACACGCGAGCGTTCGAATCCAACACTTTGTATGTGAGCTCATTCTCCATGATTATCATGCTAGATCTGGCTCGCGGTTACAGCTAGTGAGGTTTGGTCTGGTGAAACAGACACCTCACTCTTGGGTGCAATCCTCGCAGCAACTATCACTTAGATGCAATACAAAAGAATTCACGACAAAGGTATATGCAGCTCTGAGTTGAGATTCCCTACAGAATTAATGCTGGAGTGAAAAACCTGAAAGCGAGTGTTCTTAATAACCTCACCGTCAACTTGGGATGCCCACATGAAGTCTATGAGACAGACAAATTGTCTATTGATCAACTGATCGACTAAGCGGGAATTCCCAGACTGATTGGCGACTCGCTGCGCAACGTAGCGCGCCAGCTTGATTTGCGCACACTTCAACATTGACTGAGCCTACAAGTGCACTCGACAAAGCGTGCCGCTTAGCGTGTTTACATCCACGTGGGATTAGGTTTCACAATATAGCTCCTTATGAGATCGAGCTCACAATATACTTTATCATATTCTATTTAGAGTATATATATTAGATATAGATTAGATATTCAAAATGACCAAAGGATTCCATAAGAAGACATCCAAGAGGGTACCGTTGAAGAGGAGATACAAGATCGAGAAACAGGTCAAAGAACACAACCGAAAGATCAAAAAACAGGCCAGAAAACAAAAGCTATCAAAGAAAGCGCACCAGGAGGCCAAGAGGAACGAAATGTTGGAGAAACAGGCTAAACAACTGGTGGAAAAGAAAAAGATGAAAAATAAGTCAGTAAAGAATGTCAGTTAAAAACTTTGCTAGGTATTGCGATCTAGGCTGCGCAAGTTGTTTATCTTAGGCTTTTGCTACAGGGTCATCTACTCTAGTTGCACCTTGTCGCCAATGATCTTTGTCAACTGATGAATCATCCTATCAGATCATGTGGAGATCTGATGCTTCGTCTTTTTATGCTCCTTTAAGTAGTCTTTCCTCGAGTAGGAGTTATGGCAGATCTCACACTCGAAACGTTCACGATCTGTGTAGTGCCGATGCATGTGGCGTCTTAAACTACTCTGAGCGGTAAATGAGCACCTGCAAAGTTGACATATGAAGGTTTTGTCTGCTTTAGGTGGAGAATAGGGCGTTGATGGGAGGGTTGTTAAGTTATTATTAGATTTTATTCATTAAACATTGAGCTGAGAGTGAGTGAGTGAGTGAAGTTCTGTGGAGGACGCAAATACTTACTGTGAGATTCTCCATTGATGGACTCGTCTTCATTATTGCCATCCTCGTTCGAACAATCATCAACAAAGGAGACCTCGTGATCCATACCGAGATGGGGCCCAAGGTCATAATCGTTTTCTTCATCTTCGTAACTTTGCTCTAGTAAAGCAGATGTGTGTTTGTTATCGCTATTGTTGTTATTAATATTGCCTGGATCACTACTGCAATCATCCATGTCTAGATGGTGATTATTGTTTGCTGCACCTAATAGATTGCTTAGATTATTGCCTAGAAGTTGTCCTAGATTGTGGCCTGCAGCTGCGGCAGCAACGGCGGCGGCAGCTGTGGCGCCGAGTTGTGTTTGATCGATTAGATTATTGGAGGCCGAGCTAGTTCCTGATGTGTCTCCACTTGATGAGGACGATTGATTATGATTTTGAAGATCTGAACTTGATGATATGTTAGTGCCATTGCCATTGCCCCCGTTTCCGTTGGTAACATCGGTGAGTCCCTTGATTCGAAGCACCTCTGCTGCTCTGAGGAGGCTGGGCAGGTGGCCAAAGCTTATATACACTTCGCCGCAATACATGTAGTCGACTAGGGCTCTTATATCGGTGTACTTGATATTGGGCAAGAATATGATTGGGTGTTTACTCGTATTTTCTTCGAGAATCGTGTGAAGGTAAGGACTGCAGGCGGCTAATATCATCTTGTGGGCCTTGATTAATTTACCTTCGCAAGCAAGTGTACAATCAACGAATGCTTGGTTGTCTAGCATCTGTTTGAACACTTTAACCATAGTGCCCGTGTGTTCATTCCATCTCAGACAGAATTGTTGATCGCCCATTTTGCAAGCTGCAATATTTCCAAGATGCAATGTAGAATATATAATATTATCTCTCCATAATATTTAATACCAGGGAGAGGGAGAATGAGGGAGATGTAGATGGAGATGGAGATGGAGATGGAGAGAGAGAGAAAGAGAGAGAGAGAGACATGAAGAGACGGAGAGCGATGAGGCAAAGAGGCAGAGAGGCAGCCAGAGTCGAAGGCAGAGAGGGCGAGCCGCGGCCGAATGGGGAGAGCAATGGTAAAGGCAATGGCTCAAGTGGGAGAACTCGCCCAACGCGCACACTGCACAAGAGCCGGCCGACGACGACGCGCACAAGTTCCCATTGGCTCTGGCTCCGGCTCTGGCTCTGGCTCTGGCTGTGTGTGTGCGTGTGCGCGCGCCAGTGTTGCATTGGCTTGCCACAGGCGCCGGGGAGCTGCGCCTTTGTGCGCGTCGGCGGCGGTGCCTTCCGATCGGCACCACCGCCAGTGCCAGCGCCACCGCTTTGTGCGAGTGCTCGCCGCCAGCCGTCCGCCCTCTCGGCCAGCCAGCCAGCCAGCCAGCCAGCCAGCCAGCCAGCCAGCCGGCTGGCTGTAGCTGTGCGCTCGAGTGCGCGTGTGTGTTGTGTCGCGGCTGACGCCAACGCGCCTGTTCCCCAGCTGGCTTGTGTAGCGTTGGCGACGGCGAGACAATCCGGGGGCTGGTTACATCCATCCCATGGCCATGGGCGCCAGCCAGCTCTCTGGTAACGTAAGCTTGTGCATGTGTGCGCGCTCGCGCCCGCGCCCGTCGGACCACGACAGCGGCGGCGGCGGCGGCGGCGGCGGCCGATCAATAGCGTGAGTGTGTGCGTGTGTGCCTCGGGTGTGAGTGTGGCTCGCACAGGCGCACTTGCCGCCGCCTCGGCTGGTGTTCGGTTGCGGCCGCTGCAGTGGCTCTCGCAGTTGCAGCTGTGTTGTTTTTGTGGGTTTTTTGGGGGCGGTGCATGTGTGCGGGGCTCGTCGCCGGCACAGGCTGGCTGTGGGTGGCTAGGCTTGGCTGGCTCGTCTTGGCCAGTGCCGCCGTGTCAACCTGACGCCGACCACTTGAGAGTGTGGTCGCCGCGCCGCGCGAACACCTTGTTTGCGGGCGGCGGCGCGCCTGAAGCCGCAGTCTGCCGGTGAGGTGGCGCCGCTGGTGGTGTTCTTTTTACGTTTTGGGCGAGATCCATTGAGTCCACCACGAGAGCGGCCGCCGTCGACAGGCTCTCAGGCTTTCGAGCTGGCACACTTGGCGGTGGCAGGCGCGCGTGTCGCGCATTCAGCAACTCGCAGCGGCCGAGGTGGCGCTGGACCAGGACGTTGGCGGCGTCATTCCTGTCGCTCCTTTCTCTTGGCCTTCCTTTTCTCTGTCTCTCTGTCTCTTTCTCGCACACTCGCACACACACTCACACACGCCAACAAATAGGCGAGGCGCGCGCAGGAAGGAAACGAGTACAGAAAGCGGCGACGTGCGCCAGTATGAGCCAGAGAACGAGTCGTCGGCGGCCTGTCGACCAGGCGACCGGCCGCCATCGAGCCAACGTCAGCCGCCTCGAGCCTCCAGCACCACCGCCGCCAACACCGCCACCACCGCCACCACCGCCGTGAGCGCCGCCCGCTTCTGCTGACTCGCCCGCTGGTTCCTGGACCCAGACGGCGCGCGCACGGCGTGGCGCTTGCGTAAGCGAGGGCGTGTCCGGCGGTGCGCCTGCAACTGCGCCAGGCTCGAGGGCGTGTGCGAGCGCCAGCGCTCCGGGCGGCTGTCGCGGCTGTCCGGCGGCCCAGGGTCGTGGCGTCGGCTCACATCGCACGACTGGCGACGGCGGTCTCAGAGGCACTCAGGCCGCCGCCCGCGCGCCGCACAGAATCACTCAATGGAGCGGCGAATTCTTCCGGCGTCCTGCGTCGTGGTCGGCGCCGCGCCCGAATGCGAGCACGCTGAGCGCCGTCATGGCGGGCCCGCCTCAGCAGAGACCAACTGGAGAGATAATGTGCGCGCCGGTCGCGCAAGCCTCCGAGCGCCAGAAGGACCTGACCGGCGGCGGCCCGAGCTGTCGAGTGGGAGGGGGGCCGCGCGAGTGGCCCGAAGCGCACAAGGGAGCGCGAGGGCGAGCGGGCGAGCGAGCGAGTGGAGGGCAAACAAAAATTCACTTGCCGCGCTCATGTTGGCACGCTGGCCAAATGTTAATTCCAGCCGCGCGCTCCGAGTTGTTGCGGCCGCCGCGACCCGAGCCGACTCGACTCGACCCGATCGGCGGCGCGGTTGTTGCGTCGGCGGCGGTCTGCATTGGGCGCAGACCCAAGCGGCCGTATGTCTGCATGAGCGTGCGGGCGAGCTAGCGAGCGAGTGAGCGAGTCAGTGAGTGTGCGAGCGTGTGAGTTGTGTGTGTATGCGTGCGTATGCGTGCCCGGCCGTGAGTGTGTGAGTGTGCTAGTGAGTTAGTGAGCTGTCGTCGGGCGATTGTGCGAACTATGCGAACCCGCATGTGCGCTCGCCTGCACGAGGAGGCGGAGGTTACGCAACGAGCCCCGTGGTCTCGGTGTTACGCGCCGACGAGGTTGTTGTGGTCGGCGCGGTTGTTGCTGTTGTGGTGCCATGAGTACGATCAGCTGAGGCTGGAGCTCTCGAGGGGCGGCCGCGGGCCGGGGTGGAGAGCTAGCAAGAGGGGCGGAGGGTGGGGGCTGAGGCGTGGGGCGGGCGAGCGGGCGGCCGTCGAGCTCGCCTGGCTGGCGGTCGCCGCGCCAGTGCACAGGCGCCGAAAGTCAGACAGGGGCACGTTCGTCGCGCTCCGCCTTCGGGTTGCGTCGCCGTCGAGCTGGTTGAATGGCAGCTCGCGCCACAAGCTCTCCGTATGTGTGGCGCGCACACATCGGAGAAGCTGACTAGTGCAGCGGCTGGCTGGCTGGCTCGCTGGATAGGTGGATGGACTGGCTGGAGCGCGCGGGCTTGTGTAGGGGCGGCGAGTGTGGTTGAGTCAGAGGACGCCTGTTCCCGGCGCGCAAGTTCCACCGAGAGAGGGCCAGCGTCCACATGCCGCCGTTGCCGCCACCTCTCGCGAGTGTTCACGCAACAGCGGCGCAAAAAATTCACTCTCGAACTGTGTGGAACGCGACGTTGCGCGCGTAACATCCGCGCGTATTCGATTGATCGCCGCGCTCTCTCGGTCGGCCCAAAACCGCCGCAACCTCTCACTTTGCCGCTCGCATGTCCTCGTCATTCGCGCAGATCCCTTGCCCTCATCATGGCCGCCCGCTTGCACTTGCTGCAATAGCCGTGGCGCCGGCTGGGGGCGATCCAGGAGCGCGCGCGCGCGCTCACCAATGAATGGCGGGTATTTGTGGCCACGGCGGCGGCTGTTGCTTTCGCCCACAACATCCTGGAGCTCGCCTGGAGTATGGCAGGCGCAACAGTGCGCAACGTCGACGCCGACGACGACGCCGCCGGCAGGCTGGCGCTCACACTCGATCTCATACAGACACAGAAACGCTCATACAACCAGTTTGTAGGGTAGCAAAGTTCCCCACAGGAGCATTCCGATCCGCCTGCATCTCTCGCCCCCTCGCGACCAGCACTACCGCGGCCATCGCCGCCCCCTCTTCTCTTCCCCCTGCCTGTCCCATCGGACTGGCGTAATGCCCGAGTCCCTAATAGAGCGGCTCTATCTCATACAGCCCGAGCCACCAATTCTACCCAACGCCAGATGGGACGCGCCGAGCCGGGAGCCATCCTGTAGACTTAAGCTGGCAGGCCTCGCTTCCACTCGCGCCTACCACGACCAATCGGCGCCAGGCCGTGAGCTATCTCATTTCCAGCTGGCTCATTGTGAAGCGCCCGCCACTACAGCACCTCGCCAGTGGTAACCTGGTCGCTGACGCGCAAGCTCCCTAGCCTGATTGCCCACATGAACGACAACCCACATAAACGACAGCGGCGACACCGCTTGGACGCTCAACTAATTAAACATACCGCTCGTGCAATTCTAACTCTACCTAAGCCTCTCTGGCTGCATCTTGGGGATTCCGAAACGGATTCTTGCGACCGATACGGTCGATTTGCTGAGCATAACACTGATACCAAATCATAAAAGAGACATCTATCGCTAGAAGACTCTCCTCTAATAAGCTCCATGTGAATTCTCTGATTTCGATTCAAGAGTTGATCAACACGTCACAACAGTAAGCTTTGAACGACCAGTTGGTATCGCTGATAGTCAAACCAAGAGGTCTACGTGCAGCGATGTAACATCGTCACACAATTTCCCGTGTCAATGAAATGATCAAGAGATTTTGTAAGGCTGTGTAGTACAAGACTTTCATCGGACTATTGCTAAAGAGGATGACTTATTCTGTGGCTCCTACCTATGATACCTAGCTCAGTGCGTCCAGCGCTGACTCTCGTGAGAATGTCCACCCATCGTCGCAAGCCTCGAAATATCGTGTTTTCCACTTGATTCCCTTCTCTTGTCTATCTTTGAGGAGATCTCGCTGCCTCTGCTCGATATAAGATTTTGCTGCTGTCGCAGTGTTAACATCCTTAATCCTTAGAGCTCGTGTTACTTCTTTCCAAACATTGCGTGACTCGAAAGTCTCCTGTGTTGTTACTGGGTTTACATGCTTCTTGATCACAGGTAGAGTCGTAGTATCAACGAATACCCTCTTTTCGCTTGAGCTAGGCGGCGACTTCATGTACATTATTCCATTCCATTCACCGTCTATCGACAGCAGAGGCTCATTGTTGGAACGCAGTATCTCTCCCATAACGCGGTGCTTCTTGCCACCATAGAATGGCTTTGTAACGAATTCAATATTCGCCCTGTAACCAGTTTGCTCGCAGGTAATATTCACTGACCCACCGAGCTCGATCCAGGGCACAGTGAGGATGCTACGACCATAGCCGCTTGGGAATGTGCAAACATAAGTTTCATTGTGCTTCGATACATTTATCACTCCTTGACCAATGTTGTGCACACCCACCGAGAGACCTAAATATTTTGACTTAGTATAAATATGTGCACAACATGAGATATTCTTCTCCTTATTTTCGGCATAGAATGCCGACACCGGTGGATGATGAGAGACTTGTTCGGCGACAAACGTCAACACTTGTCTGCCACCATTCTCTTCGGGATCTCTTTTTTTAGATGTATTTTCTGAGCTAGACTGTTGCGTAAACGAACTTTGTCCAGGGCCTAGTTGCCAGTTGCATTTGAATATCTCTCCCAGGATAGGGTTGTAGGGTTTTTTGGCGACTGATGATTTTCGGCCCGCATGAAATGCCGACAAGTACCACCTAACTACCTGAACCATTCTCTCCTCTGATGTCTCTGAATCAGGAATGGCGGAGAACAGGTCAGGATGGGCGAAGAAATCCGCATACATCTCGAGCAGAGAACGCCTCTCAAGTATGAATGTTGGGAGCACTACTTTCGTCAAGTCCATACCAATTCGTATCTGGGATAACAAGTGCTTTATGACGCTACCTTGACCTTCTAGACTACCAAGCTCTTCCTCATCTTCCTCATCGTACAGAGCATCCCAATCGATGCTATCTTCATTTGCGACGGAGTTTCGGTTGTTGTTAGTCTCGTGCATATCGATTTCGAGAATATTGTTAGCTTTCTTTGGATCAACAATATCAGATGAGTTCAAAGACTGGCCACTGATTTGACTATCTTGTTTCACAGAATCATTAATTCCTTCATTGATGTTTGTGGGTGCGTTCTTATTCGATGCAGTGTTATTTGTGGGATGTAACTGTTCGTCGGCTGCGTCGAAGAATGCATCCTCTTCATCCTCATCAACATTACCGGCGCTGATACGAATGTCACCCCCATCAGGCTTATCATCATCAACGTCGCCTGAGCCGTTCCTCGTCTTATTCGCCGCTGCCGATGTCACTGTTGCAGATCCGACACCACCTCTCGTCGAGCTTGACGACGACGACAAGTGTTGCTGCGAATGCGGCTGCCGCTCGAGGTGCTTTCGTGCTCCACTCTCATGCTGCTCCTGCTGTCGTATGCTCCGAATGGCAACGTCAGCGACGCCCGCGTTCAATCCAGAGCCTTGTTGCATCTGCTGGGATATATATTCACCGCTGCCTGAGGATGTACCATCATATGAGCTGTACGCTATACTGCTGTTGCTCTTCTTCTTGTTGCCACTATCATCGCTACTATTGGCGCTGCGCTCGAACTTTGGTCGATTGAATTGACTGTAACCGCTTCCCTTACCGCTGGAACCAGAGCGAGTGAGTCTAGACGAACGGACAGGTCTGGTAGGAGGTGAGGGTGACTGGGTTGCGGGTGAGGTGAAACGGTTGCCCACTGTATCGCAAGTGGATCTGGTAGACACCTTGGCAATCTGCAGTAACACTATCGCGTGCTTGATTGAGCTCAATAGTTTTTCAAGATTATCCTTGATAGCCAAAATACCTTCGCGCTCGTTCTCTAGTGAAGTGAGATTTTGTAACGATGACGCTGACTGACTTGACAATGTACTTAGTTTCCTATCTAGTGATTCATTTTCTATTATCAATATCTGGAGATACGCATCTAATTCTGCCAATTTCTTGTCGAATGTCACCGACATAATAATACTAGATAATATATTTGTGCAACTTGAATGAGATTACCCTGAGGTATATCATTTGCTTCTCATAAGCGGTGGTTTTGGGTAAATTAAGTTGCTCGCTCATCTGGGAACGCTCGAGTCGCACTTTGTCTATTCATTGATGACAAATAATCACAGGCAATGAGTGTGGAGTGTTACAATGTTTGGGTGGGAGGTATGTTTGTCGAGGTTTACACAAATAACACAACGGTGACGCTAATCTAATAATTCGTCGTCTCTTTGGCAGATTACTACGCGCACTTCGTTCGCAAGCTGAGGTGAGCTCTAGTGTGAGTGGGCGTGATTGTATTGAACCCCAGGTAGAGTATCGAACTGCCAAAGTCTGATTTGCGTCCATTCCAACTGGATTTTTGTCACCCTATGTAACTTGTTATTGTATGATCGAGCTAATAACACAAAAGTTTGAGTGTCATCTTTACAAGCCTGAATCTAGTTGAGGATTCAGTCACTCAACACATCAAATAACGCTAACAAACGAATCTTCGTTAGGTTGTTGGTTCGGTTTCACTTGGGATCCCAGATCGATAATTATAGTCCCTCAACACATTGGAACCAGTCGCAACTAAGAATCTTTTTTGTAGACTACTCGAGCATAGCTATTAATTTATTTCGACACTCTAGTTAGATTTGGTGTAAGTATTAGCAGAAGCAAGATGCTTGAGATGCTGAATTTACACCTGAGGGACTGTTATGAGTTAGCTTTCATTTTAGTGCCACTTGAAGAATAGGGAAGCCAACGTCGAATACAATTTGGATTCAGAGGATTCAAATTGTCCAAGCTGTCCAAGCATCAGCTTGCGACAGCCATCTTTTTCTCAGAGGAAGTCCACTTGATTTTCAGCCTTCGACCGGAAGTTTTGTTTGCGCCGATAAATCACAAACTCACTCAACGCTTAAGTCTGAGATCTCTATCATAGAATCATAGTGCGGACCTTTGACGCTATTTATTCGCATTGAGACTTAATAGTCGAGATCGATTGGTCTACGTCGGTGGCTATGTTCGATTCTCGTGATGGTTGTGGTGTGAACATGTTCGTCACCAAAGTCCTCATCTCTATCCGACTTGAATTCGCGATAGTGAGTGCCTCGAGGCCAGTCTGGAGTTTGTGTTGCAAATGTTTCATCGAATTCGCTGTCTACGTCCTCAGGGGTCAGAAAAGAATCGGATTCATAGCCACGAACGAAGCTAGCATCATCAGAGAAATCAGGCGTATTTCGCTTCAATCTCGATTCTACTACTTTCTTTTTTTGGTCATGATCTTTTGCGTCTTGTTGGTGCTTTCCACCCACCTGTCTGGAAGTGACTTCCTCTTTCTTCTCTTTGGTGCCAGTGACAATGTTCTCACCTAACTGAATCATTTTAGCGCCTCGGTCAATGCTTTTTCCAACAAATGTCTTCATTAACTTGTCCGCTGACTGTTCCGGGTTGGAGTTTGATCGTGCTTCGAGCGAACTGTCTCCCAACTCCAGCGACAGGTCCACTTTAGGTGTCAATTGAGGATCTGAACGCTGAGTATCAGCCTCTTGTGGAACCTCAGTCGCCCTTTTAGCATCATCTCGCTCGACTTCTACCACAGGCCCACCTGATATCCTCGTCTGACTCAGACTGTCGATTCTCTCTTGTCTGTTATTCTCGCGCTCCTCCTCATGCACCTGTTCCTCCAAACTGGAACGCGTTTCGCCCTCTTCGTTCTCCCTGATCTGTATCTCGTGCACGACATCCCCTTCCTCCTCCTCTATCTGATTTTCTATCTTTTCCGGTTGGCCGCCAGTTGATTGACTAGTTGCGCTTTTCAATCGCTCGCCGGCACTATCAGCATTAATCACTGGCACTAACTCTGTGCCGATTGAGCTGATCGCCGGTCCGATATTTTGAACGAAGAATTCAGGCTCGATCACTTGCTCGTCATTGAGCGGCTCCTCACTTGTCTTGGTGACCGCAAAACTTACCACTGTTTTGAACGGATTCCCAGACTTGTCCGACTTGCTCACGAAAATCCTTATTTCCGGCTCCGCCAACTCGATAACTTGATACTTGTTGGGTTGCTTCAATGAACTGTTTATGACTCGGTCTTGTGCTGCATTCGCCTCTGGAGATGAGGAGTCAGCCTGACTCTCATGTCCGATGAGCAGCTGTTGTGAATTCTGCGACTGTTGTTGTAAAATATGTGACGGTTGTTTTGGTATCTGTGGCTGTTGTTGTGAAATATATGGCTGTTGTGATCGAACAAGTGGCTGCCATTGTTCAATCTGCGACGGTGGCGGCCCCAAAACTTGAACATGATATGATTGTTCCCATTGATTCGGCTTGTTAGGGAGAATACCACTAGTCCTATGATAGGACGCGGCGGTCTTCATACTGGCCTGTAGGCGATACCTGGCTGTGCTTTCGAGCGGAAGTTGGGGAATGCCAACTGACTGATAATATAGTTGACCGTCGTGATGCCGAGTACCTAAGCCCCTACTTGTGCTTGATGAAGGTTCCGTCTGGCGTCCCGAGCCTTGTCGATTTGCTAGCTGCTTGGCTCGCTCCTCTAAGAAGGGCTCCGATTCGAGTTGAACTGCCGAGGCGCGGCTAGCGATACTTTAGTCTCATCCAGGGATGCACCAAAGCACCCAACGCGACTGGAAGCAAAAGCTGCGAGGAACAGCACGATCGAGTTTCTATCAATCATTTTGGCTGTTCGACAAACTCAAGATACTCAAGGGTATGCCAAACTCACACAGACGCTGTTGCAGCTACAATCAGAGTGCCTATGCAAATCGCCACACCTCAGCGATGAAGCCATGAATATGTTTTGTACATCAGTGACGCTTTCAAAAGAGACCGAAAAGTTATGCTAATAAGCTAATTGTCATAACAGATGGGTCTTTAGTGGATAGAAGTAGCTTCTTCATGAGCTTTTTTTATTCAGAAGCTTAGAACTATTTCAATCGTCTGGATCCCAAGTTCTTCGACGAGTTTGCTAGACACGTTAAACTATCATTCACTTGCTACCATGATTTTTTGTCTCGTTGCGAGACAAAAATCCGAGATAATTGAAAGATCTCCTTCCTTCGCCAACCACTAGTTGAATGTTCGGACTACTGCTAGAGTAAGATGAAGAGGTGCATTTCGGCTAACGTTCTCAGAACCTCAGAAATATATCGCCGCCGCAAGGGCCTTCTCCACATCAATCTCAATCTGCACATAGTGCCATTGAGAACCTTCAATCTCGAAACTAAAGCGACAGACATGTAAATGAGTAGGAAACTCTCATCACCCGCCAGACCGGCTCTCTTTAATGTCTACGTGCTCTAATGCTTTGCCAGCTGATGAGGCTTCTACAGTAGCTTATCAATATTGGCACATGATGCTATGGTCGACTTTGGATCTTAATATTCTCGCTTGTGTGCGTCGTATAAACCTAATTTTAGGACGGCGTGCTCGACCGCGCGCACTCTCTCTCGGCTGTCCGCTCTGCGGAGATTTTGATGATACCTGTTGCTTCTGTCGCCTCTCTGAACCGTGCGCCCCAATGTGGCCGGTTTTGGTAGCGCTTCGCGCGCTAATTGGTGCGGGTGATAATTGATCTGGTTAATTGATTTTGTAATAAAAATTCTAGCGCATAGCTCACACGCCCATAGTACTTACCTTTTATTACTTTTCTTGGCTTCTATCTGGTCTTTCTTCTTCAAATTTTTGGACAATCTTCTTGGATCCACTATGCGGAAGCTAGCTAGCTCCGTACTCAAAAATATCGAGAATAAGCTCGCGCAGGGGCTGAGCTCGCGCGCCATCGCCGAGGCGACAGGCGTCAGCAAGTCTGCTGTGAATAATGTGCGCAAGACCCTCGCAGAAGTTCCCCCGCAACCCAAAGTCGGCGCGCCCCGGAAGTTGAGCCTGCGGCAGAAGCAGGATATTGCCATAGATTACAAGCGTGGGCGCGTCAAGACTGCAGTCGAGGCTACTCGCAGGATCAATACGACCCTAGAGACCCCAGTCAGTGCACAGACTGTGCGTCGCGCACTGAGGGACTCGGGTCTCTTTGCAAAGAGGAAAGTCAAGAAGCCTCGCTTGACAAAATTGCACAGGACTAGGCGCTTAAACTGGGCACACGCACATGCACAATGGACCACTGAGGATTGGAAGCGTGTCATATGGTCGGATGAAGTCAAGTTCAATCGCATATGCAGCGACGGGATCCAGTACGCGTGGGTCCCCAAGGATACTGGACTGACAGATGCCGCGGTCACAGAGACAGTCAAATTTGGGGGCGGCAACGTCATGATGTGGGGCTGTATTTCTTGGTTCGGAGTCGGCAAGCTGATACAGGTCGAGGGTCGGATGGACACTACCCAGTTCATCTCCATTCTGGAGCGCGGCCTTGTCCCGACCCTCGAGGCGAGCACCCTCTTGCCCGACTTCCCGCCCCTGACGGACATTATCTTTCAGCAAGATAATGACCCGAAACATACCGCGAGTCGCGCGCGGGCTTTCATTAGCGGCCTTGGGGTTAAGACCATGGAGTGGCCAGCGCAATCTCCTGATCTTAACCCCATTGAGCATGTGTGGGCACACATAAAAAGAAAATTGGGTGCCTACCCCGAGTACCCAAGAGGGGTGCTGAATTAAGTGAGAGAGTGAGTGAGGAGTGGACGCCGATGCCGCAGGCCTAATGCAGAGGCCTCATCAGAGAGTATGCCTAGAGCGCGTCAAGGGCAGTGATAAGGTCCCGCGGAGGCCATACTAATACTAAGTGCGCGCGCTACCAAAACTGGCCACATGGCCCGCACGCGAAGCCAAATCATCGAGTGATATCAACCAGTGAAATAAAGAGAACCCACCAGCAGTACGCACAGAGCGCTCACACGCGCGTCAGTCTAAAAATTATGTTTATACGACGCACACAAGCCGAGATATTAAGATCCAAAGTCGACCATAGCCATCATTTGGCCAATATTGTAAGCTACTGTAGATTCCACAAGATGCCGGACAATATCGCACAGTGAGGCTTTTGATAGGATTATATTCAGCCTATCTAAGTGCTGTTAGATGCTAAGAGATCTGACATGTCAATAGACTCAAACACCACCACGGGTGGTTCTGGAACACATGTCTCGCAACTTTGCGGTTTTGTCCGTAGATCTTGAGGAGGTGCACGAAATTTGACAGCTAGTGTCAGAAAGTGTACTTGCTGGCCATACGAAGCATTGGCCGAAAAGCCGGCTGTGTGTGCGTGTGTGTTGTTGTGGGCGAGGCGCAGCGGCTTGTCGGCGTTCGACTGTGTCGCTGGCAATGATTAGGCGCTATCGATGGCTGAGTTGCTCTTGCGGGTCGGTATTTGCGCTCATCTCAACCGCTTATTCTGAATTACGCTCGCCTTTATTCTCTATCTGTCTCAATTATAACATCCATCGATATTGTAAGTTAGGCATATGCAATACAGCTGATGCCTGAACAACCCCAACCTTGCACAAGCGTCGCGTATTCTTTATTACGCATACATACACTCACACACAGAAACTCAATTGCATCCGTCCCGGAATCCTCATCAAATCCTCATTCGACTAGACCTGCCCAAGGCTACTTCAAGATCAGTATGAAGTATTCCCTAAGAATAAAGCCGTAGTCAAGAAACTCTATTCATTTGACCCATCATTCACTCGTTTAATCAAAAAATCATTTATGTTGAGAACTATCCACATCAAAAGAAACTGGATCGAGGTTGTAAGCTGAACTTATCACTGCAGTTCTAGTAACAGACTCTTCATTCTAAACAACAAATCGTATAATCAAATTGAGCACTTGCACATTCTACATAGAAGATGAGCTCAGATGCAACTGGCCTCGTGAGGCGGCGAGTGGTCAGTGGCTCATCTAGCAATTCCAAGCAATCGAATAACCACACCGTCAATAGCGATATTGATTATCATCATAGTAACGCACATCCTGGCACCAGCAATGATGACACAAGTGCCATCAACGAACCTGACCTGTTCGATGATAATGATACAGATTCTAGGAATATAAAGCTCTCCCTACTTGAAGAGGTATTCTTGCTAGGCCTGAAAGATCGTCAAGGTTACACATCATTCTGGAATGACTGTATATCTATTGGGTTGAGAGGCTGCATCATGGCGGAGTTGGTTTTACGTAAGCGTGTAACGCTTGATAAAACTGACCGGAGGAGAACAAGTCTATCCATGAGAAAAGTCAAAGTTATAAATACAGAGCATACTGGCGACGTTCTCCTAGATGAGGCGCTTAAGCATATATCTGAGACTCATCCCCCAGAAAGTATACAATCATGGATTTATTATCTAAGTGGTAAGTGTTTAGATGAGTTATCGAAAAGTTTGATATGATCTCATCTGATACAGTAGTCTAACTAGGAAATTCTATCAAATGTAGGTGAAACATGGAACCCTTTCAATCTCAGATATCAAATCAAGAATGTTAGAGAACGCATTGCCAAGAACCTTGCCGAGAAAGGAGTTCTGGCGACAGAAAAGAAAAGTTTCGTAGTTTTTGACCTCACCACACACCCTCTCGTGAACTGTCCAATCAAGAGCAAACTGGTGCGAAGAATCCAGGATGCAGTGTTGACTGATTGGGTTAGCAACCCTCATCTGATGGATAAACGACTACTTGCACTCATTATACTTGCATATCATTCGGATGTATTAGAAAACGCCTACGGACCTCTTTCTGACGATGACTACGAGACGGCAATGAGCAGATCAAGATTGTTATTAGATCTAGACATGGAATACGAGAGTTCCAAACCCAACGCCAATGAAGCCCTCTGGGCAGTGTTTGCGGCCATCTCAAAGTGATAGAGTCGCTAGTAGCTAGACCTTAAGCTTGAATAGTCTATAGTAAGATCACATTGTTTTAGTCACGCTTCAATCATAAAGGTTTCTAGATTCTTTGCGCATCTGATTTGTTTCCCTCAGGCACTTCGTTATCACTGTCCACCTTTTTGCCGAGATACCTTCCAACGGTATCATGGAGAGCTCTCATGAACCTGTCATCTGCAAAAAGGGTTCGTAGATGGTCTTCCTCTGCAGAGCTCAAATTTTTCATCCTATCCAGGGCTTTGGTAACTATCAATCTTTCAGGCTGAACCTTGTGGCCAAGGCACCTTGGTATCTCAAGATCTTCACCATTCTGCTGGTCGGGATCACAGGTGTTTGAGAGTCCATCGTCGGTGTATATGTAAGTACCGCTATTATCACGATCATCTAGAAATTCAGCTTTGTCGAGCGTTTCGACAAGATCGCTGCTATCCTCGTATTGGCGTCGCCTCTTGCCAAGAGGTGTTTTCTGTTCGTGTTGTGAGAATCTGAATGGGCTTTCTGTCGCTAACCACTTATAGAGGATTTGCTTTTGTTGCTTAGTCAGCCGCTCAGGCGGTGGCTTTGGTGGTGAGTCTGTGTCTTTCCAAACTTCATTCCGGTATATCTTGCGCATCATGTGATCGGGGATGATGAACAATCGCTTCCAGTTCTCCAGATTGAACTGCCCTGGTGTTGACTTGGTGAGTCCAACATACTTGAGGTAGGGAAGATCTCTAATATTCTCGAAAGAGAGCACCTCATCGGCGAGAATTTGTGCTTTAGCTGGCCGAGTCGCCATCTTAACTGGTTACGGCTAATCATTCATGAGGTAATGATTCAATATGAGACAGGTGAGGGATGGGTGACAGGCATTGCTCATACGATAACTCATTATCAGTAGGCGTGTGCAGGGTCAGTAGGCGCGCGGATGAGATCTCGCATTAAACGTGACAGAAAACATTGCACGTTGCGCATTGCGCAGCAAGTTTCACAAACTTTTTCTACGCTTAATTATTTACACTTCTCCGACATATAACATAGCATCTATTCTCAATCAGATGCATAACTAGTCTAGCAACATGGGTAACAAGACCAGTCAACAGCGGAAGAGCACGTCCAAATCATGGGGTGACATTATCCTGCCTACAAGAACACCAACAACCACAATATCAAAGATATCACCGCCAGTCGAGAGACCTAAATATCCCCAGTCTTTATTTGCTGCACCCGACCAACGAGTACCAGCGATCGCTCAAACTGCTACACATAGTACGGCTTCATGGAATATTTGGCAACAACATTTTCTACAAGCTAAGATACATACCCAAGATCTGGACGATTTCAATTCAAGGATAAGTCAAAATGCCGATCCACTATACAAAAAACATGACGCCAGGACGCGAGAAATCCAATTGCAGATAGCCAGAGCAGAAACTGAGTACCTTACTGATCGGCAATCTGCTAAGCCCACTTTGACATTGAATTCATGTCTCGATTGGCGTCACAGATATGCACAAACAAGAGAGCATGATAAGAAATACTTCTCGATCAAGCCTGATCGGCCTGAATTGACGGATGCCATGTTAATGCTTGTCAAGGATGCATCAAAGTTATATCCGTCTACCGAAGTACTTAGTCAAATAGATGGAGTTGATTTGACTAGGAAAGATTTTCACACCCTCACCGGTCTAAATTGGTTAAATGATGAAATAATCAACGCATACATGAATCTAATAGTGAGCAGAGGTAAGGAGCCCAATCGCAGATCAGTACACGCTTTCAATACATTCTTCTACCCGCGACTCAAAGAATCTGGCTACAACTCTGTCAAGAGATGGACTCGAAAAGTGGACATTTTCTCCTTCGACTATCTACTTGTTCCTGTCCATCTGGGCAACCATTGGTGTTTGGCATTTGTCGACTTCCGACGGCGTCAGATATCCTATTTCGATAGTTTGGGCGGAAGTCCCCAGAATTGCTGTGATATTCTGTTAGACTACCTTAGGTATGAATCGAACGACAAGAAGCAACAAGACTTTGATGATGAAAACTGGCGATTAATTAATAGATATCAAGATCAAGGAATACCTCAGCAGAGGAACGGATCTGACTGTGGAGTTTTTGCGTGCATATATGCAGAGTATCTGACCAGAGATGCGAAGCTCAACTTCACACAGGAGCATATGAGCTACTTCAGGAAGAAGATGATGTATGAATTGATGACTAACAGAATCCTGGAATGAGCACCAACTACACCCTAGTGTTGATCGAACTAATTTTGTGCGGCTGAGGAAAGTTACTATTTAACTGACAAATAAACTCGTTTGCTATGCAGACCGGCAAACGTCGAGCTATCTCGAGGCTACTGGACGACCTGTAGATTGCAGTCCAGCTCTGTATGAAAATGATTCAGTCCAACAGTCCGGACTGCAGAGTGACTCGAAATAGTGCAGCAGCTGCCAGTAATGAATTAGTGACGATAATATTCCAAGGTCTGCCTGTTCCAACGAGCCGATAACTAACTCAGGGATCTCGCTACATGCGCAGAGCGTCCCTCAGGTACAAAAAGTGTTAGTGGTCAGGTAATTGTGAGGGACGCAGTGATGGCAAGACAAACCCACTGTTCGGGTGTAGCTGAGATTGAGTGCCGGCGGCTGAAATGAAGTGGACCCGATCTGTTGGCCGCCTCTAGTTCGGGCAGGCGTCGAAGAAGAAGGCAAGAAAAGTCTGGGACAGAGAGCAGACCTGATTTCGACACGCTCGTCGTCAGCCTCCGCCCCATTGGTGTCGCTCTCAGGGCGCTCGACAATGGCATGGTAGCCACAACTCAGGTTTAATCCGGGGCCCGAAACTAACGGGCCTGACGGATGCGTGTGCGTGCGAGATTTGCAATTATGGAGCCGCGGCAGCCCAGGCGAGTGAGGCTGGGACGCGCACATTAGCGCGGTCGTGGTCGTGGCCATCGTCGGCCTCGGCTTCAAATGAGCTACATGAGCTTTCGTGTCTGGCTCGTGTCAGCGTTTGTGTCGGCAAGCGGTCGGACAGACGAAGACGACAAGGACGTGCACGAGTCGATACGCACGACGACTCGAGGGGTCCGCTGGATTCGGAGGCCTGCGAGGGGCTTCGGTCATGTGGCCACTGGGCGGCGGTCATCAGAGGGAGGGGAGCGAAAATTAACACACCGACAGAGCCAAATTGGCGTGGCCGGCGCTGCTGGCGGCGGCTCGGTTGTCGAGTCGCGGACGCGGCCGCGCATCTGTGTCCATGTCTGTGTGTGACTCTGGTGATCGTCAACGCTCGCTGCCTTTCAGACGCGCCGGAGCCGCCGGCCCCTTGGGTCATCGAGGACACGGACACCAGGCCGAGCCTCTCTGCTTGCGAGCCTCTGCTCATTGCTCGCGCTCCTGCTCATGGCCGTACTGGTCCTGGTGCTGGTGCGCTCCTTCTCCTTATTGCTGGTGTCGTGAGCGCGAGGCTGCGAGCCGAAAGCTCACAGCTCGCAGCTCGCAGCAAAGAGCGTGGATTTGAGGCGCGGATTTGAGGCGCGGAGACGGCAATTTAGTCCTGGTGCACTTGGGCTCCGACTGTCGCCCTCCGAGTCTGCCCGGGGATTTGCACGCGCGCGTCGCTGCCGATTGATCGAATGAATTTGCCGAAACCCAACAACAATTGGATTTGCAATTGTGTGTAGCCTCGAGCGGGCCGCCCGGTTGCCTGTGCGCGCCCGTTCCCAACTACAATGGGACTGGTAATGAGCATTCAATTTGGACACACCGGTCGAGCGGTTCGCGCGCTCGTGCGAGTCGGCCACTCGAGAGGCCTCGGCTCGGGCCCGAGACCCGAACCAGAACCAGTGGCCCTACGCGAGCGCGCTGGATACATCTCCCAAACGGGCGACGCATTGTTGGTCTGCGCTGCTCCATCGAGAGGCGAAACAATTTCACAATCTCCAAGGGTTTGGCGCATTTGGGTTGCCATCGGCAGCGACCCGTCTCTGGAAATAAATTAGAAGCCGAGCTGTTGGTCCGGCTGGTCGCTGTTTGAACGCTTCGGGCTCGTGTTTACCGACGACAAACACATCGGGGCCGGGCCGTAGGTCGCGTCGCGGCTCGTCGAGGCTGCGCGCGAACAGACACCAGGACAGAGCGCCAAGAAGCCAAGAGCGGCCCAAAAAGCCGGCCAGAAGTGTGAATGGGGAATTTGTGTTTTACCTGTTGACAGTTAGCGGCGCGCGCACACACTCGCGCGTCCAGGTCTCACCTGAGCGCCAGCACAGTGGAGGCTGGCGAGTCGCGAGCTGATCGCGGTCGGCGACAGGAGCGCGCCTGCGCTTGCGCGAGTCGTAAATCCCAAAGGAAAACTGCGCGCGCGCTCGCACACAAACACTCGGTTAGCCGAGGCGACAAGAATTCTTGGTTGACGCGTTTGCTCGATTCATTGTGAGAAGTGTTGGCGCGAACCGGTAGCGAACCGAGCAAGTCGACTCGAGTCGAGTCGCATTTAGTCAAGCTAAAAGCGAGAGAATTTGTGTGTGTGTGTGTGTCGTCTCGGAATCAATTGTGTGTGTTTGTCTGTGTGTATGCGTGTGTGTGCGCCCGTGCGCAAGCAACCGACTCGCCAGCCACACTGACGCCGATCGACATGTCCGGTCAGCAAACAAAAGTAACACCTCCACCGAAGTGAGGCAGCCACTCTGACACCTCAGCCGCTCGTCATCATCGACACCTCTCGGATTTCGATTTTGGCGACGATGGCATCCGCGAGCAGACCACAACTCACTCTCACCTCGACGCACACCTTTGATCACTCGCCAACCAACAACCATCGCACCAACTTCAACCGCCCGCAAGTCCAATCAATCTCAACACCCACACTCACTCATACAGCACACCAGTCACGTGCCCAAGTCAACAGTGCCAGCAAGCCCTAATCAATATGCACGCAACAATCATCATCAGCGCAATCGCACTGCTTCTGCTGCGGTTGCCAGCAGCCTCTCAGGCTCGCTCAACTGGGGGCGAGTTTGCGGCGCCTCATAGCGCCACTGCCACCACCACCACCACCACCGAGTCGCCGGCACTCCTCGACGACCCTCTCAACTCGTCCGTCACCTCGAGCGACGAGAACACCGACGATCCGGCCGCCGACGACATCTGTTTGCGCTGCTACGACAAAGTCAAGGTAGCCCAGGATCTGGTGGAGAGCTACGAGGCGCTGGTGCGTAAGCAACGCAAGCTCGTCAATCGCAAGAAGGTGGCCGCCGCCGTTGCGGCAGAGGCGGCAGCAAACTCTGCGAGCAACACCCGAACCGCCACCAACAAAGTCAACAGGTCCACCAACTCGACCGTTCGTAGCCGCACCCTTTTGCAGGGGCCAGAGGAACCCAAGCTCATTGTGATATCTCGCTTGCGCGTAGCCCGATCGCCGGGCAATCTGGCCGATACTGCCACCGCCTGGTCGGCACCTTCATCGAATACCTACCGACACCAAACCATCAAAGACAACGAACTCAAACGTATAGCGCGCGAACAAGAGCGTCAGAAGGACTCCACCTGCAAGGCTCTCTTGGAGCTTCGCGACTGCTTGGAGCTCCTCGCTCGAGAGTGCATAGGTAACCTACACTTTCACATGTATGAGCTGTTCGCAGACCAGTGGTATGGGAAACTCAGGTGCCCTTACCCCAACAATCCGAAGATCAAACCTCTACCCGGCCTCCGCACTATCGACCTGGAGACAACACGTACGCCAGTGCCGAGGCCAATCTCAAATCCCGAAGAAGTACGGGACCGAATGCACAAGATGCTACCCGATAGGCAGTTTCCTCGAACGCTAGGTGTCATGCTGAGGCCCACCCTTCACAACCCGGCGCCCACGAAGCAGCAGCCACCATTCGCCGATCAACTTCTGCAATCTCAGGTGTTAGTGCCCTGTTGTTTTCTCTTCGTCGTCATCGCCACCCTTGCCTTAATAGCCGTGCGGACACACAAAGCACAGCAATCTCAGATGGATGTGATAATATGAGAGAAATGAGAATTCAACCGGGTACCATAAACCATACGAGGTTTTCAGAGTGAGATCAAAAATATGAATGTATGCCTTCCGCAAGACACTGATGAACCTCGTCGCCGCGACCTCTCTGTGCTGCGTAACCTGGTTCTGGATCTAGTCAACCGGAAAACCTCAGCCAATGTACATTCTGTACCACTTGTGATATATTGTTCGTGAACGCGCCTCAGCTCCATGTCTACTCCCGGATCCGGAATAAGGAGTTTCACGACCCACTCGGCACCAAATCAATAGCGTTACTGACGAGACAAAAGAAAGTGCTCATCGATTAAATTTATAAGCTGGACTCGTGTCTGTCTCGATCTCATGGAGTGGACTCGAAGAACGACGTTTTATTATCCTTGTGTCCTCGTCCATAATACTTGTTTAGTGATTTCATTTTTGTATATAAACTTATATTGGAAAAGAAAATGAAAACAAATCTTGACTAGCTGATAACATATATAGTGTACTAACTTAATCCTTCCACAAGGTGTCTGTTATTGCTACAGAACATGATTGCGTCGGTCTGGGCCCGACTCATGCTCCTCATTATTGTTCCCGTCTCTCACGTAAAGGTAGTCGCTGATGTAGTTCTCATATGCAGAAGATTTGGCTGCAGTGTGACAACAAACATATCATTTTCTTGAGTTTGTAGCTAGAGCTTGGTAGTTCGCGGAAAGTACTCCTCAATGATTTTGGGTGGTATACGGCGTAACATTCCCTTGGGGAACATACGGAGTAGTCGCCAAGCGATATCTAGGGAATCGAATATCGTTCTATTCTCGTGCATGTCCTGAGCTAAGAATCCTTTTTCGAACTTGTCTAAAAACTCCAAATAAAGAAGATCGTCAGCTGTGAGGGCCTCTTCACCAGCAACCTTCTTCATAGGCGCAACATCTTGAGTAGCAGTAGCGTAACAAGCGTATAACTGGTTGGACACATCTGAATGATCCTTACGGGTCATGCCTGGACCGATGGCCGACTTCATAAGACGACTGAGAGATGGTAGAACGTTGATGGGCGGGTAAATCTTTCTTCCGTGAAGAGCTCTGTCGACATAAATCTGACCCTCTGTGATGAATCCAGTTGTGTCTGGAATTGGGTGTGTGATATCATCGTTGGGCATAGTCAATATAGGTATCTGTGTGATCGAACCTTGGCGACCCTCGACACGACCAGCGCGTTCGTATATAGTCGCCAAGTCACTGTACATATAGGGTGGATATCCGCGTCGACCCGGGACCTCCTCACGAGCTGATGAGATTTCACGAAGGGCATCACAATAAGACGTCATGTCAGTCAAGATTACAAGAACGTGACGGTTACATTCGTAAGCTAAAAACTCAGCTGTAGTTAGAGCAATACGCGGAGTAATAATGCGCTCGAAGGTAGGATCGTTGGCCAGATTGATGAAGAGGCAGACGTTCTCCATAGAGCCATTCGCTATGAACTCATGCTTGAAAAATCGAGCTGTTTCAGATGTTACACCGATGGCGGCAAAAACGATGGCAAAGTTGCTAGAGGACTTTTGATCATCCTCGGCAGCTGGGGCAGCGCCATCCTCTTTCGGTACCTTGACAAGACCAGCCTGACGGCAAATTTGTGCAGCAATCTCGTTATGCGGTAAACCGGCGGCAGAGAATATTGGAATCTTCTGACCACGAGCAATGGAATTCATGACATCTATCGCAGAGATACCTGTTTGTATCATTTCCTGCGGATAATTTCTGCTGGATGGATTGATTGGCTCACCATTGATGTCTAGATACTTTTCTGGTGTGATAGCATCGCCTCCATCAATCGGTTTGCCACAGCCATCGAATATGCGACCAAGCATATCTTCTTCGACGGGAACCTTTAAGAGCTCGCCAGAGAACTCACATTGAGTGTTCTTAACATCAAGTCCGGACGTACCCTCAAAGACCTGAACAATTGCTTTGGTACCCTTGAACTCGAGGACCTGGCCGGTTCGGCAGGTTCCATCTGGCAGCTTTATGTTGACAATCTCGCCGTATTGCGGAAAACGAACTAGATCTACAACTAGGAGAGGTCCATAAACTGAGCTGATGGTTTTGTAAGTAAGTTTTGGCTTTAGATAACTAAGTTTTTTCTTTTCGCCGGAGACTAGAGCGCTCTCCCCGCGTTTCGAGAGCGCGGAGATTTCGGGTAGTAATTGACGATTGACCATTTCAAGTCTATTGGCGAGCGTGTTGGACACTTTGATCTTGTTGTTGAAAGCGCAAACCTCCACACCACCGCAGGAATCCTCTGGGAGGAAATCCTGCTCGTCAATCTTGGCCTTGCAAGTCGAGCCGGAGTGTTTGGAATAGGCCTGGAGCGCCGAGTCGAGTACTTCCTTGACGAGGCCCATGTCCTGCTTACGGCACTTTATTGTGACATCAGATTCATTCATCCTGTAGAGAGCCTGCTCTATAAGCTTCGCAAGAAGGTCTTTGTAGCGAGCCGTGTCCCCTGTGACATCGACAAGACTTTTTCTGGCTTCATCTAGGATAGTTCGTATATGTTCACCGCGCGCCTTGAGTATCCTGAGACGCGCTTGGTTGAGCATGTGGGAGTTTTGAATCTTGCGATCAAGCTCGACCTGTTTCTCCTTCTTCTCATAATATTCCATGATTTTGATGCGCTGCTCTTGGACAAGGCGACCCTTTTCAATATTGAACTCTTCCTCGGCCTTGGCGTCGATCTCCTCAGCCTTCTCGTTGGCCTCCTGCTCGATGAAGGCCATCATGTGCTGGATTTGCCTCTGAACGTCGGCGTCGCTGAGAGCCATCTTGATGGTGTTATTAAGTCGGCTTCAGTGAGTGAGAGATTTTTGGTGAATGGAAAATATGAAATATGTGAGTAGTGTAGATTGAGACCGAGCGGGGCTCAGGGAGCTCAGGCGCCCGTAGAGTGTGAACGAATGTTTGGTTTGATCTGGACTAGGGTGGAAGTGTAGAGAGAAAGAGAGAGAGTAGAAAATAATAGAAACAGTTGATGCGATATATTGGGCGATGATGGCGACTAAAATAAGTATCGGACAATCTGGACGACGAGGTCTATCCAATTGAGGCGATGTCGGTGCGAAGGTTAGGCCAGTCGTCAGGCGTCGAGTGGCTTTGCTCTTATTTTGGTTGGTCGCACATTGTCTGCGAGTCGCCCACCGCTCGACGGCGCCGAGCGACAAACGCAGAGCAAACCTTTCGCGTCACGCCACAGGAACTCGTGAAACACCATTGAGGCGACGTGTGCGCGTCACGTAATTGCCTACCCAGATAGCAGGCTAAGTCCATTGGCTTGGCTAGCCAGCTCGGTCGCACCGTTCGGTGGCGGCGTCGTGGTGGTGGAGGTGGTGGTGGTTGCAGCCGCGTCCACGAACTGACTGAGGCGAGTTGCGTTGTGTGCGCTATTGTCATTCGGCCGCCCGACGCAAAGACCCCGGCGACGAGCAGTGGTGGCGATAAACAGGCGGCTCTGTTTCTGTGCGACTCCTGACGCTATTCGACAGTGCGCTCGAGGCCTCGCGTCCTTGCAGTTGTCCTTCCGAATGACAGCTCACTCGCTGCCTCAGCTCGCACTCGTTCGCTCAAGATGTTTCTCGCTCGATCTGTCGGACATGAGGTCCTGTCGATTGCACACTCAAGCCCATCGAGGCTAAGTAGAGTTTAATTATTTGCCAAAAAAGGCCACAGGTCTGGAGTAGGAGGAGCCTGTGGGCGAGTGATAGGTGTCGATGAGCATGTAGCCGATGGGCTTGGACGCATCGGCCGGGCTGGGCGTGGTTGTGGTTGTGGTGGGTGGCGGCAGAAAGGGCGGTCGATACTGGCCGTAGGGATTTTGGTAGGGGTTCAGGTATGGGTTCTGATATGGTACAGACGGCTGCGGGTACAGTGGCGGCCGCTGGTAGTAGTCGGGCACGCCATTGTCGTCGTAGTCGTAGGCGTACGGGACCTGATTGGCGGGCCTCACCGGGTAGATGGGCCGCGGCTGGGGTCGCAAGTAGCCGGGCGACGCCTGTTGACCGCCGTAGAAGTTGTAGATGTCCTGGCCGACGCGCCGGTCGTCTGTGGGCTGTCTGGGAGTCGTCGCCGTCGGGAGCTTGATGGACAGTTGCAACTCGTCTGCACGCGCCTGCCTGTGGTCGTTGGCGTTGGCGGCTGCCCCAAACTCTGAGTCGTGAGATTGTGGGACTCGCTGCGATGCGGACCTTTCGTTGGTGGTCAATGTGGGCGCCTCTGTGACGATGTCGTTGTCGGATTTGGACTCGACGGCGGGGGCGTTATCAGCCCGAATCAGACTGAGTTTCAGGTAAACAACTGCGATCACGAGAGCCGCGTAGACCAACGGCAACACGCGCAACTTCGGATTGGCCATGTTTGTCGTCCCCTCGCCGACTGAGACTGTGAGCTGTCCGAAGAGTCTGCTCGACACTGGACGACTTGTGCCTAATATACTGCGATGTTTGCTCGACTCAGGCGACGCGCGGACGCGGCCGAGGGCGCGCCACTTCCGCTCCGTCATATTGCACACAGGTGCGAGGGCGCGCGGCAGATATGCTGACGCCACAGATGCACTTTGACAAACACTCGCGGCGGCGACGACGACGAGGGCCAGACACGACTCGCGAGTGTGGCCCAGTGCTGATTAGCAATTCGGCGCCGGAGCAATTTGTTGTTTACCTGTTGTGGCTCGCGATGACTCCGCCGAGTGATTCTGAATGATTGCGTCGGTTGTGGGCGACGATGAGCGCGAAGACAGGAGGCTCTCGAGTAGGAGTCGTTTATTTATTATGTTACAGTGAGGAGATGTTTTTGCAAACTAATTGAGTGAAAGAATCTAACGAGTGAGTCGTGAGCGAGTGCGTTGAGTGTGTGTGTGTGTGTGTGTGTGTGTGTGTATAGGTGCGAGTTTGTGTGCATCGGTGCGAATGAACAGTCTCACTCGGGCGTGTGGACTGGGCGTCCCGACTGGCGACGATGAGGCTCGTGCTCAGCGCTCGTCCGCCTCCATACTGACGGACTTGGCCGACATCCTGAGTGCGGGCGTCCTGCCCGACGAGTGGACGCGCACGAGCGTGGAAGAGGCGGCCCGCTGTCGGGCGCCCGACTCGCGGGGTCCGCCGGGAGCGCCGCCCGAGCCTGCCGACAGCTCGTCCATCAGACTGGCCGGCGGGTCGGCGTCGATGAACTCGAGCTGGAGGCCGTCGCGGGCGGCGTACGGACAGTTGTGGTCCACTTTGACATGGCACTGTTTGTGCGACAACAGGTGACACTGGCGACACTTGTAGCCCTGTTTGCCGGGCCGCCGCGAGAACACCCGGCCGCACAGGTGACAGGTGGCCGAGCCAGCCAAGTGGCAGGCCACAAACTGGTGCTCGTTGAACAGGTGCAGTTTGGTGCCGCGCTTGCGCCACTTCCGCTTGAGGGTGGCCTCGTCGGCGACGGCGTAGTACTTGAAGAGGCCGCGGGTGTTGTGGTTGCCGTTGCCGTCGGCGCGTACGGTGGGCTCGAGCACCTCGATCACCAGCTGGCTCTTGGGGTGGGCGAAGGTGAAGGCGCTGGCGGTGTCCGAGTGGCGGCCGCCCTTGTTGATCACGATCGTGGGCACCTCGCTGGGTTCGCGCGTGGCCGGGACCGACCTGGCGCGCGGCACCTGGCCCGGGCCCGCCGAGGCCTCCGAGGAGGCGCGGCTGTGCGACTCAAAGTCGGCCTCCAGATAGCTGGAGGCGCCCGCCTCCGGCCGGCCCGCCGTGCTGCTGGTGTCCGCGAGGCTGGTGGGCGTGTGCGGCGGGCCGGGCTCGCCCACCGAGCGCGAGCGAGTGCGCGACAAGCTGAAGCGCTTCTTGATGGCGCGCAGCAGCGAGCGCGAGCGCGATCTCGACCGACTCAGGCGGCCCGGCGGCGGCGCGGGCAGCTCGTCGGCGCGCGTCTCGCTCGTCGACTGCTCGCCGGCGGCTCGACTTCTCATCTCGAGCTCTTCGAAACTCTGCTCGGTGGCCACCGACGACGAGCCCGCCTGCGATTGGCTTCCCTGCACGCGCAACAGCTGCTCTTGCTGGGCCGTCTGCACGGCCGCCGCCGCCGCGCGCTGCCGAGCTTGCGGCTGCTTGGTGATGGTGGTGGTGGTGATCACGTAGCCCGACGGCGTGAGCTTCCGGTCGATCGAGACTATGTCGCCCTGGTGGTAGGCGACGAGTTCAGCGAGTTGGACTTCTTCACCACTCGACACGCGGGCGGGCGCCCCGGCCGACTGCAGGGCCGCCGGCTCGCGGAGGCGCCGTCGAGGAGTGCTCGAGGAGAGCATCTCGAGCTGGAGCTCGCCGCCCACAGAGTTGCTGAGGTCGGCGGCGGGCCCGATGGGCTGCAATGGCAGGCTGGCCTTTTGCACGGGATTGGCGCGCAACTCGTCCAGCTGGACGCGCGCCAGCCCCAAGAACTTGGCCTGACTCGTGAGCTCGGACTTGTGCGCCCACCTGGCGGGCGACTTGTGCGTCTGGCCGCGTCGCAGCGACCACGACGAGCCGCTAGCCTCTTGTTGTTGTTGCTGCTGCTGCTGCTCGATCGGCGCCGTGTTGAGCGAGTCCCAGAGCTCAAAGGTGAGCTCCTGCGACTTGTCGCTCACGTTGAACAGGAAGTGCTCATCCCAGACCGGATTGGAGCCCTGCTTGGTGCTGCTGATGGCCTGCTGTCTGGGCGCGTCCAGCTCCATGAGACAGGTGACGTTCTGGTTGTAGTTGAGATTGTGCGCGGCGATGATCTTGACGAACACCTTGCGCTCCTTTGAGCTCTGGTGTTGCTGGTCGCTGGCGCCGCCGCCGCCGCCGCCAAAGAGGTCGTGCTGTTTGAGCTGACGCTTGAGCTCGTGGGCGCTGCCCTTGAGCATCGAGTTGAGTTTGTGCTTGTAGTTGGCGTAGGCCGACTGCGAGTGGCTCGACTTGAACTGGGGAAAGTCGAGGTCGGCGCCGAAGTAGAGGTCACCACCACTTTGGCGAGAGTCTCGGTATGAGCCTGCACGAGCGCCCTCTCGCGGATGATCTCGCCCGTGCCAGTACCAGAGGGGGCGACGTGGACATGGACAGGGCCCCGGCGGCGGCGGCGCCATAGAGATCGCTGGCGGCCGTCATCACGATCGGCTTCAGCAATATCTTCGTGTCGGGCCGCTCGAGGAATTGGAGCACGAGCAGCTTGTCGTTGAGCATGGCCACGCTCTCAGTTTGCCCTCGAGGTTTGTGCAAGCACCAGCTCGTAGTGGAGCTCATCGCGCTCGTGAGCCGCGCCCGCCAGTCCCACGGCGGCTAGCGAGCTCGTCTTCGATGGACAAGTTTGAACGCGATCCTGTTGTAGATCTTGCAGCTGGCGCTGAAAAAAAAATCGACTTGTCCGACTCGCACGTCGGTACGGATGTTCGTGAGCTCGGGCCGCGAGCTCAGCTCCTGGTTCACGCTCTCGAACTCGATGTTCAAGTGGCCGTGCTCGCCCGACGAGCTCACCAAGTTCGACAGCTTCTCGTTCAGCGAGCGCTGCACGTTCTCGCTTATGATGGGCCCGTACTTGTCGGGCTGAGTGTTAACAAGTACAAAATGCTGTTCACCCACTCCACCGAGTCGGCGCTGAAGCCCGTGGCCGTCGGGATGACCGCGGCCGGACTGGCGCGCGACTGTTGCTGGGTGCGCTCGAGTCGAGGCGAGCGACTCGTAGTCGAGCTGTTGTTGGTGTTGCTGGTGCTGTTGCTGTTGCTGTTGCTGGTATTGGTATTGGTGTCGCTGGCCGTCCGGGTAATATGAGGGCGGCAGGCTGGCTGAGACGCCGAATTGCGCATACGAAGGCCCATTATCGTACCGACCGTCGACCGGGCCGGCGTACGAATTGAGTGTCTGGCTGGTTGCGGAATTGTAGTTCCAGTTGTTGTTGTTGTTGTTGGGGCTGGAGTTTGAGTCGTAGCTGTAGCTGTAATTGGTCTGCTGGTAGGCGCCCGTCGAGTCTCGAGCCAGCTGATCGGCCGCCGCGCGATAGGCGCCGCCGCCGCCGCCCGACGAGTAGCTCGGCCGCGACTTGGGCGCCCAGAAGTCGTCCAAGTTGGTGGTGTCCGGCCGGCCGTGGGCTCGTTGCTCGCGGCGGCCCTTGCCGGCCAGCTGCTTCCTGAGCTGCTGTTCGTAGAGATGGCCGAGCGCGTAGACGAGCACGGCCAGCAGACACCAGCCCACGAAGAGCACGTCGATCACCTCGGCCATATTGGGGCCTCACGAGCGAGCGAGCGAGCGAACAACACGTGCCCGCCTCTCGGCTCACATTCACGCACTGGTCGCACTTGATCGCAAACAAACTCCCGGCCCCTTAACTTCCAGTTGTAGTCTAGCTCATCTCGAGCATCCCGTTGACCGCAATCGACAGCGACTAGACGACGTGTTGCGGGCGACGCGTGCACTTGCAGCTCGAGCGAGCATAGAGGCGAACGGGCGGCTGTGCTCGACACGAGCACTCGTCTCACTCAATGTCACTGGAACAAGCAGACACTCACACAGATATACACACACACAGATACACACAGAAGGCCGCGCAAGCGCTCGACTATAGACTGGCAGCTCGTCTCGTCGGCTTGTGTGGCGCGAGGCCGCCCGCACAAGCCGACAAGAGCAACAGCGCGCGGGCCTAGAGCCACGACGAGCTCTCGAGGGAGGCGAGGAATCTGCGTGGCTGCGTGTTCGTGGTCGCGCGCTCGAGAGCTGCAGATTGATGATGGCAAGCTGGCGAGATGTTGAGCTGGTCCACCGAGCTATGCGCCGGCCCACAACACGACGGCCAGGTAATCTATGTTTGATTAGCGAGCGCGCGCGAGCTCTCGGGGCCTGGGGAGAGGAAAAAGACAATGGCTTTAAATGGCGGTCTAGTTAGAGCTGGCGAGCGCTCGAACGGCCGCCGGCTCTCGAGGCCTGCACATCATCTCGAGCTCTGGGCGACCGACTAGCGGCGTTCGCGAGTTGTGCCCGCGCGCACAGACCGGAGATGCACTTGGCTGACGCTGGAATTGAGGACGGAGTTTGGGGTGCCAGTCGTGCGCTTGTTGCGTGAAGCCTCTGTGGTGCGTGGGCGTCGCTCAGAGCTCCAGCCGACTGACTGCTCGAGAGGGCGTCCACGGGAGAGGGCGTCGCTGGCACACAGAAGCAGAGAATCCCGACGCAATAGCGATGTTAATGGTCTCAGCGGTCCCGAGTTGATCTGTAGCGGGAAAATGTCGCCTTTAATTTCACATCGTGCACACACTCACGCTGAAAAAGGCGAGTCGTGCACTTGCACGAGTGTAAACAGTCGGTGAAATGTGTAAAAGATTCGACATATTGCCTGCGAGTCGCATCGCACCGCACCTGATGGGATGCGGGTACTCTCGTGCAATCGCTGTCTACATGTACATGATGATTGTGTGGTATACTTTTGCGTGCGTGTGTTAGTGTGTGCATGTGGCCAGATTCAGTCGGAATGTATGCAACGTTTCAGACAAGAGCCCATCTGCCAGTTTTGCGCGGCTACAACGGCACGAGCCCAGGCGAGCCCTCTACTTCTTGAGTAGCTCGTCCGAGTGGGCGCCGCCAAAGTAGGCGGGCGCGCCGTTGAACGGGAACTTTATCGCCTTGGGCGACTTGAAGTACCGGTCCACTGCCTCGAGGCCGAGCACGCGCTTGTGGTAGTCGGCTATCTGAGGAAAGTCCTTGAGGACGTCCTTGTCGAAGTAGAGCTGACCCTCGAGGTACTCGAAGAGCACAAAGTCGGCGTAGGTGACCTGGTCGCCGGCGACAAACTTGTGGCTGCCCAGGAAGTTAGAGATGAGCTTCAGCTTGTCGGGCAGCGCCTTGGAGTAGTCGACCTTGAGCTTCAAGAAGTCCGGATTGTAGACAATGCGCACGTAGTCCATATGAAAGTCGAAGGTCTGCGTGGCAATGAGATCGGCGCGGACGCGCTCGGTTTCAGTGGAGCCGGCCAGCTTGTACTTGTGAGCCAGGTAGCGGAGAATGACATGGCTTTGGGTGAGCTTCACGTCGCCGTCAATCAGGTAGGGCAAATTGGGAAAGTCGAGGCCGAGGGTGAACTTTTCGCTGAGCCACTGAGAGCGGTCGAAGTCGGGGGGTCCGCCGCACTTGTAGAGCTTCTCCACGTACTCAGCGCCGGCCTGCTCGAGTAACAGCCTGATTGGCGTGGCCAGGCCGCGGATGTCCCAGTAGCCGATGGTGACCGGTGCCATATTCTTTGTTTGTCTTAGTGGAGGATCTTCAACTCGTAGAAAGCTATTCGACTCTCGACTTGTTCTCTCTTGGGCGCTCACTGGAGACTTTGTTTTTTCCGAATCCTCTGATGTGACGGCCGAGAGTGACAATGAACAACTGACAGTTGCTTTGGTCGCTGTGACTACCAGCACCACGACCACTGCGATGGCGGCGCGACTCTCGCTACGCAACTCCGCGTTCACTAAAAGCGGCGCGCGTGCGATGCGTGGCGAGTGTCAGAATCCGCCGCCGGGCCCATTGTGTGTGCGTGTGCGTGCGCGCGCGCTCACGTAATCGGGCCGGCGAACGAACGAATGAACAAGGACCACGTCGAGAGATCGGAATCTGCCGAAGACTTGTGCGACCAACCTACAGTCGTCTATGGGAATGCCCGCGGGCAAACGCGGGCATCCAAAAAGGCAAACAGGGATGTGCGGCGCGCCTGTGACTCACCAAGCGTGTCGCCAGTGCCGCGCCCCGAGTGAAACTTTCGCGAACGTTCTCTCGGGGCCGCGTAAACAAAGGCTGCCCCCGGCCGGCCAAGCGCGGGCGCTCTCCGCCGGCAGGCTCTCGATCCATTTCCACTTGTTGGCGCGCTTCCTATGTGTGTGTCTGTGTCTGTGTGTATGCGTGCTGTCATATCGGCAGCCATTGTGCAAAGTTTGGGAGCGCTTGTGTGTGTGTGTGTGTGTTTGCAAGTCGTCGGCAAAAACTTGACGCTTCGCTTGGGATGGGGCGAGCGGCGCGCTCGCTCAATTGCCTCGCCACTAATCAAGTCGGCGCTAATGCGATCCATCATCCACCGACACAGCGGGCGCGACGACTATGACAAGCCAGATGACGGCCACGAACACTGCAAGGCCACCGGCGCAGATGCGGCCGACGCCACTGCAGTCTGGCGCCAACCGTTGCCACTCTGACACCTCGAGCGGCTCGCGCGTCCGAGTGCAAGCGCGCGCGCCTCACGTAGACTCGCAGGACGCGCTCGCCGAATCCCTTCAGCACCGAGAGCTTTAGCGCGCGCAACGCTCGACTTCGGTGGTCACTGGAGGAACGCCCGATGCAGCGGATGTACTCCGAGTCGGCTGATAAGAAAACTCTAGCCAGAGATTGTCACTGATAGCCGAGTTCGCCGGCCTGCGCGTGTGTGTGTGGCCCAAGGACTCGGCTGCATATGGAATCCAGCCAGTGCGAGTGTGTGCTCGAGGCCCACTGGCGCCGATCTAGACGATTGGCTTATCTCGTCGAGTCGCGCTGCCAAGACACTCGGCGCCGAGTTTACCGCTGCAAGTGGCCACTTACGCACGCGGGCCTGCGCGCCTGACTGACTGCGTGCGTGAGTGCGTGCGTGAGTGCGCGCGTGAGTGCGTGCGCGCGCGCCCACTCACCTGGATCTCGAATGACCCTTCCCATCGTAGGCGTCGCTCGCCGAGATCCTCGGCCACTCTCTGGTCAGTGTCTCGCTGTCTTTGTGCTTCCACACGGGCGAGCTTGAACCCTGAGTGAGTGACACTGGTGACAGCGCTGACTCGGAAGCTTCGACAGCTCGATGCTCTCAATCTGTTGCTCTCGTCCTCTTGGCACACAATCTGTCATTCAACATCTTGGCGCCAATAGAGAAATATCACACGAGCGGCACAGACACACACACACGAGCACACACATACACACAGACACTGAGGGAAGTGAACGAGTCAATACTCAGGAAAGCCGACCAAGAAGATGGACAAACACACAACCATATGGACGCTGGCGCTGTGTCTGGGCCTCGCGCTCTGGCTCGTCTGGGAAATCAACAGCATGCACATCAACTTCGACTGGCACAATTACCTGATGGAGCCCACCAGCGGCCGGAAGTTGCAGCCAAACCAGGTGCTCCAGCTGGCCAAGATCATCAACTACACTGACGACTACATCAACCGAACCAACGCCATCGAGCGCCTCTATGACCTGGAGTACAACTCCAACCTGGAGAACCCCTTCGCACTCGACCAGATGTACTCGGACGCGCGGCAGCTCGCCACTTCCGGCTGGCCGGTGGCCGACCAGCGCGAGTGCGGCGAGCAGCTGGCCTGGATCCTCGACCAGCTGGCGCAGCACGAGGACTATCAGCTGCTCAGAGGCCAGCTGGGCTACGAGCTCACCCAGCTGCTCGACAGCTTCGGCAAGCCCGAGTCGGGCCTCTACTCGGGCACGGCGGTCTGGGTGGGCTCCTACAAGCAGTGCCAGCGCACGAGGCTCGCCGACGGCCGCATCCGCACGCGCTACTGTCAGGCACGCATGCGACCGCGCTGGTGGCCCACCAACGAGACTGTGTACCCGAGATCCCGCATCAGCATCGGGATCTGTTTGCCGGAGACCTGCGACACCAACTCGTTCGAGGCTGGCCACCGGCAAGCCATCGACTCGCTCATTCGCTTCGAGCTGCCCGAGTTCTTCAAGGAGAACCTCGAGTTCGAGTCGCTCTTCTGTCTGCCCGACGAGCGCAGTCCATTCCGCCAGATGCCCACCGGCGGCCACGTTTACCTGCTGCTCGTCACCGGCTGGCTGACTCTCGTCATCACCGCCTCAATTGTGTACGAACTCCGTCGGCTCAAACTTAGACGTCGCGCCCGCGCTTATGAGACGCCCAGCACCATCGACACAGCGACTGCTCTGACCGACAATTTCAAGTCGCCAGCATTCCTATTGTACAAAGAGCTTGGCATCACATCCAGAGTGAACGATATGTGCCAAAGTGGCTTCAAGTCGCAACTCGCCGCCGCGCTGTCCATCCACAAGTCTCTCAAAGAGTTCAAGGCGAATGTATTCCGCGGCGAAATCAATCGGATGCGCGACCAGCACGAGCAGGTGCGCGTCGATCTGAGGGCGCTAGACTTCTTCAAGATATCCATGGCCTTTGCGGTTGTTCTCGGACACAGCGGCTACCTGAACGCAATCTACATGCGCTCGGTGGCGAGCAGGGTCGAGCTGAGCATCAACAGCATGGGTCGCATGGGAATGTCGGTGGGCCGTTGCGTGGACACCTTTTTCCTCTTCTTCGGAGTGCTCACTTCATACACACTGATGCGCAAGTTCACCACTCGCCAGCTG
>SNVD02010192.1:0-43368 GCA_013180625.2 Boswellia sacra | reverse complement strand
TCCACCCATGGAATTGGCTTGTTCCATATATTCTTCTTGTAAAGTTGGATACATGTCGATTGGATGCTCCATCGTAGAATATATCCCACATTCATAAGATTTTTATATATCTCCTACAGCCATGTTTTCCACAAGAGAGGTTAGCTCAGAAAGTTGTTGTTCAATGTTCGGAGTGCTTACCTCATTTACTCTCCATGGTAGTTGTGGCTCAAATCCGCCACTGAATTGATGGAAGTTTACTACCATGTCGTCTAAACATAAACAATCAAAAAAAGAAAAACAAACAAAAATATGAATCAACAATGAAAACAAAATAACAAATCGATTAGAAAATCAATCCCCAGCAGCGGCGCCAAAAACTTGATGCGTTCGAAACTAGCAAGTATACTAGTCGCACAAGTAATAAAGTGATGAGTAAGATATCGTTCCCACGAGGATTGATTCTAATTGAATTTGTTATTCGAAAGCAACAATAAACTAAATGAGGGGGTTTTTGTTGATTGATTAACTTGATGAAATATTAATGCAAGTAAAGAATAACACAATGCAAATTAAAACAGATTGAAAAATCAATGAGAAAAACCTGGTTAAGGGATCCTTCTCCACTACAAGATATGGATTTGCGAATTAATTGTAGAATTGTTATCCAATTACACCATTGAAATTATCAACCGTAGATAACAACAAGCTCTGTTATCCCAATCTTTCCTTACTTTGTTGTTAAATAAAACAGGCTCTTTATTTAATCTCTATCCATTAAACAACCTAGAACAAGCTCTTTAAATTTAATTCAATGGATGCATTACGATAAGAAAGATAGGTTGATCTAAGCAATAAACACACAAGCTCGGATTATTTAACTTAGGTTGTATTCTCCAATTGCAATCTCTGATCACAATTTTGCTACTAAGGATTAGAAATTCAAGACAATTACGGATCAAGATTTCTAGTCTAGCAATAGACAACAACCAGATTATATTCAGCTGGCCATTCGAAATACAATCTAGCAAGCAATCATAAGCATTAGATATAGGAAAATTCAAGCAAATTCAATTAGAGAATTGGATAACAGCTTCTTGCACAATCAACTTACAAAAGCCATATCAGGGGCTTTGAAATCACCCTCAACCAATTCAGATTCAGTTACACATGTTTAAGAACGTGGTAAATACAATACAACATGGAGACATTCCAGAAAATGAAAGGGAAGGGAAAAACTTAGCAAATTTGATGTAATTCTCTTTGGATTGTAGTTCTTCCTCTTTCCAAGCTTCCTTTCTCCTTCAAGAACTCCAGGAGATGAAAGAATTCCAGAGCTGCAGCCTCCACCACGTTCTCCCCTCTTCAAGTTATCAAAATAAAACCCTAAAATGTGTTTAAATACTCTGCTACAGTAACCTGCTACAGTGTCCCGTATTATACATGCTACAGTGATTTGTGGAATTACATTTCTATACTTCTCACACTGTTTTGATTACAACTTTTGGTACACTGAATGGATTTATAAACCGTAAATTTCTCCAGAAAATAGACTTCGAGAGCTTTCCAACGGTATATAATATGTCATCGGGTTCATTGTATATCAATACAATTAAATCCGAGAAGATGGTTGACTAGCAGAGGTGAAAATGAAGGGTTTTACTCCATTTTCGTGCAAGTTGCTCCAAAACTCCTACAAACATCAAAACCACACAAAAACATAAAAATACCAAGGAATATAGCAAAGAAACATGGACGAATTGATATGAAAATGATATATAAATAGACACCTATCAGGCGGCCTAGGCAAAAGTTAGAGCATAAAAAAATAAAAAGTGAAATGATGATGAATAGACCCTCTAAGTCGAAAATCTAAAAATGAGGCTTAAGCAAAATTTAAGGTTAAAAGAAAAACCTAAAGAAGCAGAAGACTCACCGAACCTCTAACTTGGATCAATCATAAACTGATTCAGTCTGATCAATGTCATAACTAGAATCAAAGAAACTGCTGTGAAACCGGGTCCCAATGAGGAATGATGGCCACAAGATGCAGGTCGCCAAGACCGTCCGATACGGCTATTAGAAACTGTGTAAGAAGGCAAAACCAATCGGACGAGGTCCTATCCATCAGTTCAAGCAAAGCCATGATGGAAGATAATGTCACTCTACCACCTATGACGTGAATATCCATAGTAGAAATCGAAAAATCAAAGAAAGCGGGCAAGATCAGACATCGATAGGGTCTCGACAGTAGGTAGAATGATGCTTTTAGAACTGGATAAATGACAATCGAGTAGGGTGGAGAATTCCTCATATAGGGGGCAAAGCTCTTGCCCATTGAAGTACAAGATGTGATCATGAGGATCACATGTCAAAGGAGCTTTAGATGTTAGAGACTGCTGGATTCGAGTCGTTTCCAGTCATCATCCTTTAGAGGCTTCAAAAGAGGTTAGCAGGTCTTAAGAGAGGCCTCAGACATGTTCAATAGTGCAAAGAGGTGTTGAGAAGCGTGAAAGAAACCTTGAGAAGTAAGGAAAAAGCGTGGGGAAGCAATTGAGAGGAGTAGCACTTAAATAGTATGCAAAACTAAGCAAAAAAGGCAAGAAAAAGGGGAGACCACTAGGAGAACTATTGCTCGAGAGTCTGTTAGCCACCTGGTAATACCTTGATGGATGCATGGTGGTCTACCAGTCGCTCGGCGGTACCTTGATATTTGCCCAGCGATTACATGGGTAAAATAGCCCACCAGCCCTCTTTTTACATGTTTTTCGACTTCTGGGACACGTATCTACGAGCGGTTTCGAGCACATGATTTCTAAACTTTACAATTTTATTCAGAATTGAATAAATGATGATGTGGAAATAAATTTGAACAAAATTGGATGTAAATTTATCGAAATACACTGTTTAAGAAGCAATGCACAAAGCTGAAAATATAAAATTTTCACCAACTAATTGCCTTGATTATACATCATGAAAAATTGAAGCATATAAGTTCATACATATAAGCACAATGAACGAAAGAAATCATGGAAGAAGTCGATAGTGACAGTCCTCACTCATTGCCATCATTGTCGATATCGAAGGAGAAAGCATCAACCTGAGCTTGGAGATGCTCAACCTCCTACTCCAAAAGACCAACCTCCAGATGACTCGTCTAACCAAGCAAAAGAATCACATAGCTAGAAAAGCTATTAAGATAGAAATCATGCATACATGAAGCACAAAGTACTTTACCTGATATTGATATGACATTTGTAAAACATATCCATGAGAAGTGGCCTACATGTGGAAGACTCTCTCTATAAAAGATCGTTATACTTGCATTGCACTACATTTCATGATTAATAATTGATCGAAGAATGATAGGAAGCTAGAGAAATATATGGTTGGAAGACTGACCAGACTGCTATCCTGTGGAACAAAAGGAACGAGCATGGTCAGATACTCAGAGATCACATGATTGCTGATCTGTCCACTAGTATCCCATGTGTAGACAATATTGCTACGATAAGCTTAGAGGTCACCAATCACATGGCCGACTAGAACAGTTGGGGTAGTTGAAAGAGCTGAAGGTGGATGCGGTTGCTGAACGACAACAAAAAAGGAAGCAAATGTGCCAGTAATTAAAGAGGAGGCTCTCGATCTCTTCCCACAATGATCGAAAGACCTACCAGCATGCTTGGACATAGCAGGAGGATAAAGAGTCTCGTTAGCAGATCGATCGGGTCTAGTGTGTAATAAGGTAGCTCAAACCCAGTCATATGCCCATATCTATCATAAATGAGATAGAATCAAAAATGGAATTCATATAGACAAAACAAGAAAGAGTGAAAAAAGAAATAAGTTACCTCAAGAAGTAGAGCAAAATTGATAATCGCAGAAATACCTCGACAACACGATCCAAATCGAAATACAACTGGCTGAGAGCAGTACAACCCCAATTGAAATCCCGCACTTGTTCAGATTCTCAAACGTAGGAAGTGGAGTCAGGAAGGTGGTGTTTGATGCATTGGTAAAGAGCATTGAACTAAGTAGATATACCATGAATCTATGTGCGACTAATCCACCTTAACTGGAGTCAAGTTAGATTGCCATAGGGGAGCCTATCAAATCTCAACCTTATCCTTGACATTTACCTCACGCCCAAGAAGCTGTCGAACCAAATTCTGCTGATCCCTTGCATATGCGATATGGGCGTTCATAGGAATGACTTCACCATCACATGGAAGCTCGATCAGAGTGGCAACGTCAAGAGGGATGATAGTCATCTCACCAACCGAAAGATGGAATGTGTGGGTCATGTCCATTCACCTCTTGCATAAAACAGTTAACACTTGATGATCAGTGTACCAAGAAGCATGTGGAAGACAAGTGATAAACTCATAGAAGCCAGTATCAGCAATCCAACTTCAACATCCTTATTTTCTATCTTTAAAAACCAACTGTAGGCTCCAGGAAATGAGCCACGCATTTTGTTCTCATGGTAGTCCTAAGGCAAGAAATTTAAGTCTCTACATGAATACATGCCTAAAAAATTTTTGAAAAATTAAAAACCTAAGAATGAAGAAGAGTGCATACCTGGCTGATCATGTGGGAAGCCATATCATAGACAACAGGCACCTCTTGGTCCTTCGAAAGACCTTTCAATATTGATTTCCAAACCGAATCACTCTCCTTCAAGTCAAGATGGACTGGATGACCTGCCATTGGAAAAAGGAAGTCAAGACAGGCACTTAGGAGCAAACTAGAAGTGAATCGGATGAAAAATGAAAAACTTACATGCGAATGAAGTGGAGAAGATAAAGGGGCTTTATATAAGCCCTTGACCACCGACCGATAGTCAAACCATCGACAGACCGTCAAGTGATGGCTAGATAGCCGAGTGGCTGTCCCTGTAATGAGCGACAGATTGGTCAAATGAGAAAAGGAAAAAAGAAAGAAAGAAAGAAAAGAAAAGAAAGAAAAAAGAAAGAAAAAGAAGAGAGAGAAAAGAGAAAAAAGATAGAGGAAAAAATAGGAGAGAGAAAATAACAGAGAGAAAAGAAAAAAGACAGAAAAGAGAAGAAAGACTCTACATCGACCCTAAGACATCAAAGGAGTTTTCGAACAAAATCAGTGATAAGCACTTGGCCATTGCAAAATTTAGCAACTCACAAGGAAAGAAGAGTAACATCAGTAGATAGAATCTTTGACCAGAATCAGATGGAAGAATTCCTCCAGATACTAGAAAACACTTTGTTAAAGAACATACTAAACAAGGTAAAAATTTGAATTGATTTAACTTTATCAAGAAATGTTTGAATTTTGTAAGAACTTGCAAAAATAATGGAAAAATCTCACGTGAGTCAAAGAATCAACAACATGATAAAGGACTACCCAATAAAGAGCATGATGAATGCAAGAGAAGTCGAGAATGAAGAATGTTAGAACATGACAAATTAAGAATTTCCCTAATGGACCAGAAGGAATAAAAAATTACTGAAGAAAATCAAAGAAGTATGAAGAATACTCGAAAGAAGGGCATGAAATCCAGTGAATGCAAAGTTTGAGGAGATCGAAGAAGGTACGAAGGATACTTAGCCAAAGGCACGAAAAATGAGAAGGTCTAAAGACCACGAAGTAGTGCAAGGTAGAAGTTTTCCTAGTGGGTATGCATTAGAAGGAAACCCTAAAAAGTAGGTGCACTTAAGAGTGCATTGAGCCCGTAAAAGAAGCACAAGCCCTAAGAAGAGGTGTACTGAAGAGTGTTGAAAATGCTAAGAAGTAGGTGCACTTAAGAATATTTTAAGCCCTTAAAATAGGCACAAGCCTTAAGAAGAGGCACACTAAAGAGTGTTAAAACCCTAAGAAGTAGGTGCGCTTGAGAGTGTTTTAAGCCCTTAGAATAGGCACAAACCCTAAGAAAAAGCTCACAGAAGAGTGTTGAAAACCCTAAGAAGTAGGAGGACTTAAGAGTATTTGAAGCCCTTAGAATAGGCACACTGAAGAGTATTACCAAAACCTAGGAAGTAGGCGCACTGAAGAGTGCGGGAAACCTTGAGAAGTAGGTGCACTAAGGAGTGTTTTATCATAGCATCACAAGGATGCTTTCATTCGCTCTTGAATGGGCACCTTAGCCCTTAGATGGGCACATTCACCCTTGAATCGACACCTCAGCGCTTAGATGGGCACCTTCGCCCTTAAATGGGCATCTCATCCCTTATAGGGGCACATTCACTATTGAATGGGCACCTCAGCCCTTGGATAGGCATACTAGCCCTTGAATGGGCACATTAGCCCTTGAATGGGCACATCTTTTTATAGAAGTAGAAGGAGAGAAAGAAGATGATGAGAAAGTCTGATAGAATGAAGACGAAGATGAAGACGTCGAGATGGAAGAAGGAAAGATGAGGCAACAGTACTTTATCGACCTTTATGTCTCACAAACCTCTCCAAAGTAGGGGGCAAGCTATAGACATTGAATTTTTTAGGCTTGATGATGAAATGAAGATGTATATCAAGCAATAAAAATAACGAAAATGCCCTTAGAAGCCAAGAAAAGAAAGGAGAGAAGGAATTGATGAAATGTCTCAAAAACTAACATGTGACTTAAAAAATACACAAAAATTAATCCAAAAGGAGTCTACTAATGAGATACATCGTTGCGAAACTACGAATGTCTAATTTTTGTAAAAATTTACGGATCACAAATCAGAGTTGCTCTTGAAATGTTATGTGTGATTGAACAGATAAAGGTTGGAAGCGACTACATTGTAAAGTACGAAAAAAGGAAGGACCGGGGGCCGGGGGGGGGGGGGGGGGGGGGGTTGTGGTTAGGGGGGAACAGCCCCCTAGCTATCAAAAAGCTGCCTAATTATTGACCAATAGTCGCCTAACAATCAAATAGCCACCTAGCTATTGACTAAAAGTAGCTTGGCGGTTTATCAATAGCCGCACACTGTTGGTCCCTTAATTTTGGAAATTTTCAGTTTAGACCTTCATTTTTTTTTTTTTTGCTTCCTTTTTCAACTTCACCTTTTCTCTATATAAACAACCCCCTTTTCACTTTTGAAGCCACACTAATTATTGAGAATAATCATTTCTTCTCCCTGTTGAAGGAACGCTTGAGAATTCAAGAAGTCTTCTCCAATTTAAAGCTTTTCAGGCGTTTTATATTACTCTAAACCTATAAAGGGTATGTCCTGAGAGTAAATTTCTCTTCTCCCTCCTTTTTTTTTTTCTTGCTTAGGATTAAGCATGATGAGGTTTATTTTAATGCTTATGGGCATGTTTAAGGCTTTATGAATTGTTTAAACCTTTTGTTTGTTTTGTAAGATGGATAAGCGTGTCGAGGTGAGTCTACTATTCCTTCTTTATTATAATCATGTTTTGGAATTTAATTTCGTTTTCAAATGCTTTAGAGCATATGATTAGAATCATGCTAGAAGAACTTATAATTACTTTGAAGCATGTTAGGAAATAGCATAGAATATGTGGAAAATCACTATATTGCCCTTGGATGCTTGGATTGGGCTACAATAGCCTTGTTTGATTTCGCTTGTTTGACTTAGGCTAGAATATGCCATGATAACCGTGTTTAGGCTAGAAATGCCATGAATTAATAGGAGTTGTGCTAGAATAGTAATTGCCATGATAGAATTATTGAATCTAGGTCGAAGCGCCATGATATTAGTTATGGCTTTGAAGTATTATTGAATATGACATGAAAGAAGCTTAATAGACGTTGAGTAGACTCACATATGGTGGTGAGGAATTCATCATCTATTGGGTTTTGAATTGATTATTGAATGTATGATTCATATGAATGTATGGAATTAGAAGTATTTAAAGTAGAATTATTTTATTTTATTGTTAAAGAACAAGCGATGTAATCATCTTCCCCTCCCCTTATGTTGGACGAAAATGTAATCCATTCTTCTCCCTCTTTCTTTGTATGAATATATAACTACTATGAATGAAATCGCTTGACATATCTTAAATAAGATAAAATGAATAATGTGTGCATAAAATGAACAACCTTAAGTGAACTGTATGTCAAAATGAGATATCTTTATTTGGTATACCCAAGTGGAGGCTGGATTTTAATCGAGGCAGGTCGAATGACTTGTACCTAACTTTCCAAACCCATCTCTAAAGGGGATATGGTAGTTTAGGTCTTGAAGCAAGGGATCAGATTGCCTCCATTCATTCCCTACTGAATAATTGGTGGCGACTCCATTTCTTCAATGTGCCTATGGCTTGTTTATGCTCCCTTAAGTCTCAAAAGAGGCTTTGACACAGTGTTATGGTCGCAAATGTTTTGTCAGGATGAAAACCCCATTCACACTAGGCTCTTCCGAGTGAGAGATGCCTCCTTGGGTCGATCTCTTTTTATACCAAATCAGTGGTACGTGCTCAAGGTGGTGATGCTAACATGAGTCATCTATGGGTTGAATTGAGCCAAAGACTTATTATGCCAATGCCACATGGCTAGTTTGAGCAATTCATGCTAATTATATGCAAAGTACAGTGACGTAAAGACTCAAAATATCAACAAAAGGTATTAGATTTTGGTATCCTAATTGAAATCAACTTCTCTTATCCCTAATAGAGTTGCCACTGTGAATAGGACTTTCATCCTGCCGGAGCATTTGCAACCACGACATTGTGTGAAAGCCTCTTCCGAAACTTAAAGGAGCACAATCGAGCCATTGGCACATTTGGAGAAATGGAGTCGCCACCCAATTATTCAATTGGGAATGAATGGGGGCAACCTGATCCCTCACTTCAAGACTTAAATTATCCTCATCTCTTCAGAGATGGGTTCGAGAAGTTAGGTAAGAGCCATTCGCCTCACCCAGATCAAAATTCAATCTCCATTAGGGTATACCATATAAAAATAGCTAATATTGTTATACAGTTCACTCAGGTGGTTTGTTTTATGCAGCATTCCAGATTTATCTTCATTAAGACATGTAAGGTGATATTCAATCAATAACAGTTGTATATTCATACAAAGAAAGACGAAGAAGAATAAAGTTACATTTCCTTCAAACATTAGGGATTAGGGAGAGGATTACATTGCTCTTCAACAAATAAAGTAAATTTTACTTTTAACACTCTGAATATAACATACATATAAATCAAGTTTGCAATAATGAATTCCTCACCACCATATGTGAGTCTATTGAATGTCTATAAACCCTCTTACATACATATTCATACATTCAACTATTTTATAAGTGATGGTCTTTCACTATCAATATGAGTCCACCACCACTTCATGGCATCATTCAATTATTCAATTATGCTTCTAAACATGGTATATTCATATATTCACTCATATCAATAAATTAAAATTCAAACACAAAGCCATAATTTAGAATCATGGCAACTCGACCTAGATTTGATAATTCTATCACGGCATTCTAGACTATTGCTATTTTAGCATAATTCAATTGATTCAAAACAATTACAATTATGGCAATTCTAGCCTAGCATGGTTATCATGGCATATTCTAACCTAATAATGTGGCATATTCTAGCCTAGTATTGTGGCATATTCTAGCCTGGCTTGGTTATCATGGCATATTCTAGATTAATTCAAGTAATCATGGCAAATAATGGCAATTTCAACCAATCAAGGTAATCCATACCTAATTCTATGCTATTTTCTACCATGGTTCAAAACAAGTTTAATTCCTAGTTATGATTTTAATCATATGCTATTGAGCATGGTTCTGAGACATGTGCTCTTAAGTATGATTCTAAGCAATATGCTCTTAAGCATGATTCTAAGCATTCACAAAGAAAATAAACTCCTAATTGTGATTCCAGATAGAGAAGGGAAAGATGACTTACCTTGACAAGCATTTCCACCTTGCAAAATAAATAAAGGGTTAAACAATTCTTTAAAATCCTAAACATGCTTCTAAGGATCAAAATAAATCCTAAAGATGCTAATTCTACGCGTAAACAAACCTAAAATGCTTAATTCCAAGCAAGAGAAATAAATAAGAAAAGAGGAGGGAGAAGAGAAAACTACTCTCAAGACGTACCCTTACCGGATTTAAAGCAATATAGAATGTCTACACTTCCCATGCTAGATGGTCAACTTTAGCAAAAGGTAGATCAGCTTCAATAAATGGGGAGTTGACCCCACGTCTAACTCAACTTCATTAGATAGTTTTTAGGATAGTGTCAAGCAGGAGGAGGCAGCTTCATTGAAGATGAACTAGTTGACAGGGCAGGATATTTGGGATGGCTTAGAATTTTTTTTTTGTTTGCGTATCTATGGGTTTTTGATATTTTTGGCACTAAGGATTTTTTTAGTGTTGACCATTTATTCATTTTGGGCTATTTGCTTACAGTATGCTATGGGACAACTTACGTTGCCTAATCTTGTGTCTTGGAGACAAATTCTTTTTCTAAAACTATTTCATGTCATCAGTCACTATATGGTGTGGTACCTCAAATCTGTGCATATTGTTCCTTTTATAAAACTGCTCCATCTGCCTTGCCCGTAGTTTTCCTAAAAGAGATTGTATTTCCATTGACACATCCGAAAAAGGATTGTCTCCCAAGTATAGGAGTGTCGAAGTAATAAAACCCGGTGAGATCGGGGTCGATCCACGAGGAAGGGAATTTAAGCGTTACAAATTATAAGCTAAACAAATGTGATATGGATGATTCAAAGAGGTGACATGATAATATCAACAAGTATATAAGATGGTAGGTGGTATTACCGACCATTCAAATATAGAACAAAAAGCAAGAGGAGGTAAAACCATCCATGGAGATAGGTGGTATAACCAACCATAGTAAATTAAAGAACAATTTCATAAGGTGGTAGAACCTACCATAGTAAATAAAATAAAAAGTTCATAAACAATAGAATAATTAAAATACAAGAGGAATTAACACAATAACAATGAAGGCTAAGGTTAGGGGATCCGCCCTTGATATTTCAAATAAGGATAATTAGCCCATTTTAGTTATATGAATTATATTTGTTTCATTACCAATATTTATACCACTTCTTGTAAATGGGTTCAAGCATCCAATGTGCCAATCATCATATGTCTACAACAAATCAAGGTTCCTAACTAGATTCGTGTCGGTAAAGAAGAACCATACATCATCTAGAAAGGATCCAAGCATTTGATGTGCCAGGGATTGTCGACAATGGATCAAGACCTCCACTTTACGAGTGGTGTCAAGATTGATTAAGAAATTAAATATAAATCATATTGAATAAACATTATAAGATTAAGATTATTAAGCACATATTAAGGGTTAGAGAATCCTTATTCTCATATCAAGGGTTTCACCCTTTCACCTTAGCAAAGAGAAATTAGAAGAACATTATAATAGAAAGAAAATAAAATGCAAGAAAAAGGAAATTCATTAATAACATAAACACACAAAACACAATACAAGATCCTAGCCAAAGCCAAAATGTTCCAGCCAAGGCCAAGATGCCCTAATGGGTCACAAGGCACCTCTATTTATAGATACATCCAGGGGCAAACTTGTCAAATTACAAGGGCATAATTGTCAAATATTAGTTGTAAATATCTTTGACAATTGGGATCATTAGGCACCGACTTTGACCATCAATTTTGACATCGAAATGTTGTGAATTTTAATCACATGTCTTCATGAAAGTTGTAGATATTTCTCTCAGCTTTCTAGAACATATTTATTTACACAATTTGGATACGTATTTTGAGAGATACGGTCCAAATACTAAGGCCTGGTCAGACTGGGCCGAGACTGTAGATGGGTTCACTTCAAGCCCAATTTTGGTCCATTAAGAGCCCGAATTTGATTATGCTTGTGAAATGCAATCTTGTAGACAATTGAATCATCTTTCCAAAACATTAAGATTTGCACCATTCTGATCTATAAATAGAAAGTTATGCCCATTTTACCGAACCTACAACAAAACCAAAATTAAGAGAAATTAATTCCAAAGATGCAAATGCTACAAATATGCTTAAGTTGAGGAATTTAATGACACTATTAATGCAATATGATGAACTAAACTCTTATTAAACATGCATATTTAAGTGTTCATCACACCCCCCAACTAGCTTATTGCTAGTCCTAGCAATTAAAGCGTTATTATTTAGAAGTGATTTATAGAATTTTACATCCAAGGTGGTCATTATTGCACTCTCCTTGATTTTATCCAAATAAACAAACTCTCAACTGATTTTTTTTTTTTTATGACTCACGTACCCTTCAGTCAAGATATCAATAAACCTTCTTTTTGTGCTCAGTCGACACATGATTATGGGGCTTATTAGAAAGAAGCCATATCGGTTCTAATATTTGTTAAGGCTAACAACCTTAGGTAAGGGGCATTTATTCATTATATATATATATATATATATATATTTTTTTTTTTCTCTTTTTTTTTTGTAGGAATGCATCTTTAACCCATATAGCGAGCCTTAGGCTAATGACTCCCAGACCAGTTGGCCTTAGGGCATTAGGTGTTAAGACACCCCTACGAGCTTAACGACTCGGGTTGCCAATGCTTTATTTTTGCTTAGAAACTTTTGGATAGTGCAATGTTCAATCCCATTAAGCTTTCTCCTTAATCCATGTAGCGAGCTTTGGGCCAATAGCTCCCAAACCAGTTAGTCTTAGGGTATTAGGTGTTGAGGCACCCCTCGGGCTTAATTGCTCGAATTAAGGAGGCTACGAGACCAAACTTATCCACAATTGCTCTCTTCTTTTTTTTTCACTTTTTTTTTTTTTTAACTTTCCCCTTCCTTTGTGTTGTTATCCTAAACAAAACAAAAGAACTCAATATTACAACATTTCATTTTGCCATCCACAATCATGCATCAAGGTGTGTGTGTGTGTGAAGAAAGGTTCATGAATACTTGCTTAATGAGTACATAAGCACACAATTTTTTTTTTATTTAAATGATAAGTTTGTGAGAGTTCATAGATTTGAATAATTCAAAGTGAAATGAATAAGACCTCCTTGTTATAAAATTCAAAAATCAAGACTAAATAATATCAAGTTAGCTAAAATTAGTTCACAAGATCAAAATAAAATGACAAATTGGTTAGAATGGGTTTCAAGAGTTCAAACTGGCCCTCCATACTCTGCCATTCCTGACCCAGAATGCGTCTCAAGAGGATTTGAACTCCTTACACCGCACTCGAATCTAATTACTAACTCGCTTTTTTTTTTCTTTTTTTTGCAAGAAAAAATAAAATTTCAAGACACACTTATGTCTACTATCCTCCCCCCCCAACCAAATGAAACATTGTCCTCAATGTTTAAATGTAGAGAGATAAAGTATAAAAGACATTACCTGAAGCTTCTTTATTCAAGAGAGAGACCTGAAAGACTCATAGAATAAAATGCTACAAATAAAATAAAAGACAAGAAATTTAAAATTGATGGCACACATGCATGTGTATAGGTAGTTGTGACTGTGGCTCACATCTTCCTCTGGTTTTACGTCCAGAAATGGCTTAAACACCTTCTATGAGTTGGGGATATGCTTCCCATCCAGTTTTCTTATAAACTGGCAAACAGGGTCGTTTTGAGTCAAATTCCCAAGACTATGAAGAAAATGAGAGAGAAGAAAAGAAAATTGATGCAAGGTGAGCAACAGTTTTTAGGGAACTGAAAAACCGACTTTAAAAGTAACGGAGTACCGCATCCGCCACTTGACCGAAAAACAAAATGCAAACACACAAATAAAATAAAAGCACATAAAATAAAATGAGAACAAACTAGAAATGATAGCAAAAATCAAGAATAAAAATAAAAATATGGCACCGATGGATGAAATTTGAACAATCATGAAAAAAAAGCCAAAAGAGGAATCTCTTCGAAAGTAATTTACCACGGTCAAAAATATGGCATTGAGGTGGTACCTTTCCTTTTCCTTTATTTGTAAGAATGGAAGAGATTACCACTAGTTGAATTTGTTTGTCCTTGAGGCATGCATTTTTTAGTGTGGATGTTTCTTCCTGCCTTTGTTCAAAACATGGCTCCCAACTCTTAATCTCTTTCACCTGTACAAAATCAAGCAATAAAAATTCTTTAGAAGCAATAGGCACTAGTTGCAAATTTACTTCAAATGAACTAGTTAACCCAATTTCTGAAGGACTTGAAAAATTCTCATTTTGGATATAGTCTTCCATGTTAATCTTATTAGCTTCCTCACATTCATCATGCTTGAAAAATTCATTATTGTCAAAATTTTGGTTGTGTTCCTTTGCATGATGACATGAGGGCATAAATGAGGATTCAATCTCTTCCTTGTTAGGTGTAGGTTTATTAACCTCTTCCTTACCCTTTAAGATTGATTCATTATCTTTCTCATAGGGGTTAAAAATTTGTTCTTTATCAACCTTACCTTCGTGAAGAGTACTTACCGAATCTTCATCTAGATGTTGGCCACTTGGATTACTCACATGTGGATTGATGGAGTTTGGCTCTAGTTGAGATGGAAACTCACCTTTCTCATGAGGACTAAGCGCAAATGCAAAACTTTTTAAGGGCATCATTCAAGTTCGCCATAGTATGAGCAATTTGACTATTAAAAGCCTCTTGCTTTGTAATGAATAAATTTAATGTTTCTTCGAGATCCTCATAAGATGTATGATCATGAGATTTTTGAAAATTTTGATATGATTGAAAGGGAGGTTGATAAAATTATGCATTATTATCATTCCCCAATTCAGAATTCAAGTGATTTTTCCATTCAAAAGTTTGTGAGTAAGGATTAGGATTTGACCTTTGGAAAGTGTTTAAAACATTGGTTTGCTCATGGAGACTTTTTCTAAAGGGAGGCACAATTGGGCAATCATCCTTAGGATGATCACTAGAATTACAAGTGTGACAAACAATTTCTTGCATAGACCACATTTCTAAATCCTCGACTTTTCTAGTTAGGGATGCAAATTTAGCATGATGATCATGATTCTCCCTAATGTTATCAATGCCTCTACTAGATGTTCTTGGTACCTCATAGGTGCCAGCATTGTTCCAATTTTGGGCATTTTTCGCTAGTAAGTCTAGGTAATCCATAGCTTCATCAGGGTCTTTATTTTCAAATTGTCCATTACACATTAATTCTACCATTTGCCTAGCTTGATGTGTAAGACCTTCATAGAAAATTAAAACTAGTTCCCATGTTTCCAAACCATGGTGAGGACAAATATTGAGCAATGCTTTATATCTATCCCAACATTGGTAAAAGGTCTCTCCTTGTTTTTGAGTGAAATTGATGATTTGCACTTTGAGAGAATTTGTTCTATAGGGAGGAAAGAATTTTTTCAGAAATTGTTGTTGCATTTCATCCCATGAGCTAATGGATCCTGACCTAAGATTTTGTAGCCATGTTTTAGATTTATCTTTTAAAGAAAAAGGAAAAAACTTTAATCTAAAGATGTTTATGTTACAATTTAGATCATTATAGGTATTACAAAAGTCTTTAAATTCTCTCAAGTGCAAAATGGTTTTTCAACATCTAGGCCATGCCAAAAGGTGGGGTAAGCCTTGAATGAAACCGATTCCTGGTCGAATTATAATGCACATGAGGGAAGACTATGCATGATTGTGCACAAGTTCGCTCCTAAGATTTATAGATCCATTAATGTTCTTGCTGGGCATGAGCATTATTTTTTTTTTAGTGACAAGGTGATGGCTTTACTAACAATTCTACAATTAATGCAAAAGAAAGAAAAGATGAACACAGGCAGAAAAAATAAAAATAGAAATGGGGGAGGAGAAGAGATTAACTTATGCAGAAAAATAAAAAAAAAAATTTTAGAAAAAAAAAATTGGGAAAAAGAAAGTACTTTACAATTTTTTGTACCCATTTTACCTTCCCCGCAACGCGCCAAAAACTTAGACACATCCTAAAAAGGATTGTCTCCCAAGTATAGGAGTGTCGAAGTAATAACACCCGGTGAGACTGGGGTCGATCCACGAGGAAGGGAATTTAAGCGTTACAAATTATAAGCTAAACAAATGTGATAGGGATGATTCAAAGAGGTGACATGATAATATCAACAAGTATGTAAGATGGTAGGTGGTATTACCGACCATTCAAATATAAAACAAAAGGCAAGAGGAGGTAAAACCATCCATGGAAATAGGTGGTATAACCAACCATAGTAAATTAAAGAACAATTTCATAAGGTGGTAAAACCTACCATAGTAAATAAAATAAAAAGTTCCTAAACAATAGAATAATTAAAATACAAGAGGAATTAACACAATAACAATGAAGGCTAAGGTTAGGGGATCCGCCCTTGAGATTTCGAATAAGGATAATTAACCCATTTTAGTTATATGAATTATATTTGTTTCATTACCAATATTTATACCACTTCTTGTAAATGGGTTCAAGCATCCAATGTGCTAATCATCATATGTCTACAACAAATCAAGGTTCCTAACTAGATTCGTGTCGGTAAGGAAGAACCAGACATCATCTAGAAAGGATCCAAGCATTTGATGTGCCAAGGATTGTCGACAATGGATCAAGACCTCCACTTTACGAGTGGTGTCAAGATTGATTAAGAAATTAAATATAAATCCTATTGAATAAACATTATAAGATTAAGATTATTAAGCACATATTAAGGGTTAGAGAATCCTTATTCTCATATCAAGGGTTTCACCTTTCACCTTAGCAAAAGAGAAATTAGAAGAACATTATAATAGAAAGAAAATAAAATGCAAGAAAAAGGAAATTTATTAATAACAAAAACACACAAAACACAATACAAGATCCTAGCCAAAGCCAAAATGTTCCAGCCAATGCCAAGATGCACTAATGGGTCACAAGGCACCTCTATTTATAGATACATCCAGGGGCAAACTTGTCAAATTACAAGGGCATAATTGTCAAATATTAGTTGTAAATATCTTTGACAATTGGGATCATAAGGCACCGAATTTGACCATCAATTTTGACATCGAAATGTTGTGAATTTTAATCATATGTCTTCATGAAAGTTGTAGATATTTCTCTCAGCTTTCTAGAACATATTGATTTGCACAATTTGGATACGTATTTTGAGAGATACTGTCCAAATACTAAGGCCTGGTCAGACTGGGCCGAGACTGTAGATGGGTTCACTTCAAGCCCAATTTTGGTCCATTAAGAGCCCGAATTTGATTATGCTTGTGAAATGCAATCTTGTAGACAATTGAATCATCTTTCCAAAACATTAAGATTTGCACCATTCTGATCTATAAATAGAAAGTTATGCCCATTTTACCGAACCTACAACAAAACCAAAATTAAGAGAAATTAATTTCAAAGATGCAAATGCTACAAATATGCTTAAGTTGAGAAATTTAATGACACTATTAATGCAATATGATGAACTAAACTCTTATTAAACATGCATATTTAAGTGTTCATCACACCCCCCAACTAGCTTATTGCTAGTCCCTAGCAATTAAAGCGTTATTATGTAGAAGTGATTTATAGAATTTTACATCCAAGGTGGTCATTATTGCACTCTCCTTGATTTTATCCAAATAAACAAACTCTCAACTGATTTTTTTTTTTTATGACTCACGTACCCTTCAGTCAAGATATCAATAAACCTTCTTTTTGTGCTCAGTCGACACATGATTATGGGACTTATTAGAAAGCAGCCATATCGGTTCTAATATTTGTTAAGGCTAACAACCTTAGGTAAGAGGCATTTATTCATTTTATATATATATATATTTTTTTTTTCTCTTTTATTTTTAAGGAATGCATCTTTAACCCATGTAGCGAGCCTTAGGCTAATGACTCCCAAACCAGTTGGCCTTAGGGCATTAGATGTTAAGACACCCCTACGAGCTTAACGACTCAGGTTGCTGATGCTTTATTTTTGCTTAGAAACTTGTGGATAATGCAATGTTCAATCCCATTAAGCTTTCTCCTTAATCCATGTAGCGAGCTTTGGGCCAATAGCTCCCAAACCAGTTAGTCTTAGGGTATTAGGTGTTGAGGCACCCCTCGGGCTTAATTGCTCGAATTAAGGAGGCTACGAGACCAAACTTATCCACAATTGTTATTTTTTTCTTCTCTTTTTTTTTGCTTTTTTTTTTTACTTTCCCCTTCCTTTGTGTTGTTATCCTAAACAAAACAAAAGACTCAAATATTACAACATTTCATTTTGCCACCCACAATCATGCATCAAGGTATGTGTGTGTGTGTGAAGAAAGGCTCATGAATACTTGCTTAATGAGTACATAAGCACACAAATTTTTTTTTTAAATGATAAGGTTGTGAGAGTTCATAGATTTGAATAATTCAAAGTGAAATGAATAAGACCTCCTTGTTATAAAATTCAAAAATCAAGACTAAATAATATCAAGTTAGCTAAATGAGTTCACAAGATCAAAATAAAATGACAAATTGGTTAGAATGGGTTTCAAGAGTTCAAACTGGCCCTCCCTACTCTGCCATTCCTGACCCAGAATGCGTCTCAAGAGGATTTGAACTCCTTACACCGCACTCTGAATCTAATTACTAACTCGCTTTCTTTTTTTCTTTTTTGCAAGAAAAAATAAAATTTCAAGACACACTTATGTCTACTATCCTTCCCCCCCAACCAAATGAAACATTGTCCTGAATGTTTAAATGTAGAGAGATAAAGTATAGGGGACATTACCTGAAGCTTCTGTTATTCAAGAGAGATGACCTGAAAGACTCACAAAATAAAATGCTAAAAATAAAATAAAAGACAAGAAACTTAAAAATTGATGGCACACATGTATAGGTAGTTGTGACTGTGGCTCACATCTTCCTCTGGTTTTACGTCCAGAAACGGCTTAAACACCTTCTATGAGTTGGGGATATGCTTCCCATCCAGTTTTCTTATAAACTGGCAAACAAGGTCGTTTTGAGTCAAATTCCCAAGACTATGAAGAAAATGAGAGAGAAGAAAAGAAAATTGATGCAAGGTGAGCAACAGTTTTTAGGGAACTGAAAAACCGACTTTAAAAGTAACGGAGTACCGTATCCGCCACTTGACCGGGAAACAAAATGCAAACACACAAATAAAATAAAAGCACATAAAATAAAATGAGAACAAACTAGAAATGAATAGCAAAAATCAAGAATAAAAATAAAAATATGGCACCGATGGATGAAATTTGAACAATCGTGAAAAAAAAGCCAAAAGAGGAATCTCTTCGAAAGTAATTTACCACGGTCAAAAATATGCCATTGAGGTGGTACCTTTCTTTTTCTTTTATTTGTAAGAATGGAAGAGATTACCACTAGGTGAATTTGTTTGTCCTTAAGGCATGCATTCTTGAGTGTGGATGTTTCTTCCTGCCTTTGTTCAAAACATGGCTCCCAACTTTTAATCTCTTTCACCTGTACAAAATCAAGCAATGAAAATTCTTTAGAAGCAATGGGCACTAGTTGCATATTTGCTTCAAATGAACTAGTTAACCCAATTTCTGAAGGACTTGACAAATTCTCATTTTGGATATAGTCTTCCACGTTAATCTTATTAGCTTCCTCAAATTCATCATGCTTGAAAAATTCACTATTGTCAAAATTTTGGTTGTGTTCCTTTGCATGATGACATGAGGGCATAAATGAGGGTTCGGTCTCTTCCTTGTTAGGTGTAGGTTTATTAACCTCTTCCTTACCCTTTAAGATTGATTCATCATCTTTCTCATAAGGGTTAAGAATATGTTCAACCTTACCATCGTGAAGAGTACTTACCGAATCTTCATCTAGATGTTGGCCACTTGGATTACTCACATGTGGATTGATGGAGTTTGGCTCTAGTTGAGATGGAAACTCACCTTTCTCATGAGGACTAAGTGCAAATGCAAACTTTTCAAGGGCATCATTCAAGTTCGCCATAGTATAAGCAATTTGACTATTAAAAGCCTCTTGCTTTGTAATGAATGAATTTAATGTTTCTTCGAGATCCTCATAAGATGTATGATCATGAGATTTTTGAAAATTTTGATATGATTGAAAGGGAGGTTGATAAAATTGTGCATTATTATCATTCCCCAATTCAGAATTCAAGTGATTTTTCCATTCAAAAGTTTGTGAGTAAGGATTAGGATTTGACCTTTGGAAAGTGTTTAAAACATTGGTTTGCTCATGGAGACTTTTTCTAAAGGTAGGCACAATTGGGCAATCATCCTTAGGATGATCACTAGAATTACAAGTGTGACAAACAATTTCTTGCATAGACCACATTTCTAAATCCTCGACTTTTCTAGCTAGGGATGCAAATTTAGCATGATGATCATGATTCTCCCTAATGTTGTCAATGCCCTTACTAGATGTTCTTGGTACCTCATAGGTGCCAGCATTGTTCCAATTTTGGGCATTTTTCGCTAGTAAGTCTAGGTAATCCATGGCTTCATCAGGGTCTTTATTTTCAAATTGTCCATTACACATTAATTCTACCATTTGCCTAGCTTGATGTGTAAGACCTTCATAGAAAATTAAAACTAGTTCCCATGTTTCCAAACCATGATGAGGACAAGTATTAAGCAATGCTTTATACCTATCCCAACATTGGTAAAAGGTCTCTCCTTGTTTTTGAGTGAAATTGATGATTTGATTTTTGAGAGAATTTGTTCTATAGGGAGGAAAGAATTTTTTAAGAAATTGTTGTTGCATTTCATTCCATGAGCTAATAGATCCTGACCTAAGATTTTGTAGCCATGTTTTAGCTTTATCTTTTAAAGAAAAAGGAAAAAGCTTTAATCTAAATATGTTTATGCTACAATTTAGGTCATTATAGGTATTGCAAAACTCTTTAAATTCTCTCAAGTGCAAAAATGGGTTTTCAACATCTAGGCCATGAAAGTGGGGTAAGCATTGAATGAAATCCGATTCATGGTCGAAGTATAATGCATCATGAGGGAAGACTATGCATGATTGTGCACAAGTTCTCCTAAGATTTATAGAGTCCATTAATGTTCTTGGCTGGGCATGAGCATTATTTTTTTTTTTTAGACAAGATGAGTGGCTACTAACAATTCTACCAATTAATGCAAAGAGAAAGAAAAGATGAACACATGCAAGAAAAAATAAAAAATAGAAATGGGGAGAGAAGAGATGAACGTATGCAAGAAAAATAAAAATAGAAATGTGAAAAGAAAGTACTTACAATTTTGTACGCCAAATTTTTACCTTCCCCGGCAACGGCGCCAAAAACTTGACACATCCGAAAAAGGATTGTCTCCCAAGTATAGGAGTGTCGAAGTAATAAAACCCGGTGAGACCGGGGTCGATCCACGAGGAAGGGAATTTAAGCGTTACAAATTATAAGCTAAACAAATGTGATATGGATGATTCAAAGAGGTGACATGATAATATCAACAAGTATATAAGATGGTAGGTGGTATTACCGACCATTCAAATATAGAACAAAAAGCAAGAGGAGGTAAAACCATCCATGGAGATAGGTGGTATAACCAACCATAGTAAATTAAAGAACAATTTCATAAGGTGGTAGAACCTACCATAGTAAATAAAATAAAAAGTTCATAAACAATAGAATAATTAAAATACAAGAGGAATTAACACAATAACAATGAAGGCTAAGGTTAGGGGATCCGCCCTTGATATTTCAAATAAGGATAATTAACCCATTTTAGTTATATGAATTATATTTGTTTCATTACCAATATTTATACCACTTCTTGTAAATGGGTTCAAGCATCCAATGTGCCAATCATCATATGTCTACAACAAATCAAGGTTCCTAACTAGATTCGTGTCGGTAAGGAAGAACCATACATCATCTAGAAAGGATCCAAGCATTTGATGTGCCAGGGATTGTCGACAATGGATCAAGACCTCCACTTTACGAGTGGTGTCAAGATTGATTAAGAAATTAAATATAAATCATATTGAATAAACATTATAAGATTAAGATTATTAAGCACATATTAAGGGTTAGAGAATCCTTATTCTCATATCAAGGGTTTCACCCTTTCACCTTAGCAAAAGAGAAATTAGAAGAACATTATAATAGAAAGAAAATAAAATGCAAGAAAAAGGAAATTCATTAATAACATAAACACACAAAACACAATACAAGATCCTAGCCAAAGCCAAAATGTTCCAGCCAAGGCCAAGATGCCCTAATGGGTCACAAGGCACCTCTATTTATAGATACATCCAGGGGCAAACTTGTCAAATTACAAGGGCATAATTGTCAAATATTAGTTGTAAATATCTTTGACAATTGGGATCATTAGGCACCGACTTTGACCATCAATTTTGACATCGAAATGTTGTGAATTTTAATCACATGTCTTCATGAAAGTTGTAGATATTTCTCTCAGCTTTCTAGAACATATTGATTTGCACAATTTGGATACGTATTTTGAGAGATACGGTCCAAATACTGAGGCCTGGTCAGACTGGGCCGAGACTGTAGATGGGTTCACTTCAAGCCCAATTTTGGTCCATTAAGAGCCCGAATTTGATTATGCTTGTGAAATGCAATCTTGTAGACAATTGAATCATCTTTCCAAAACATTAAGATTTGCACCATTCTGATCTATAAATAGAAAGTTATGCCCATTTTACCGAACCTACAACAAAACCAAAATTAAGAGAAATTAATTTCAAAGATGCAAATGCTACAACTATGCTTAAGTTGAGAAATTTAATGACACTATTAATGCAATATGATGAATTAAACTCTTATTAAACATGCATATTTAAGTGTTCATCATCCATCCATTTTGAGAATCAGTTACCACAGTCACCTTATCACTCCTCCTCATAAGTCACTCTCCCATGCCTTACTGTTTCTCATATGCTTCATGAGATGATTGAGACAATCTTCAATTAAAGCCTTGGACAAATTGACACTTTCTTAAAGCAATTGAGCTCTACCATCTGGCATTCCCCAGTTAACATTGCTCTCTTTGAAGCTGTTGGGTATTCCTCATATCATGTTCTTCATTCTAATTGCTAAGGAATCTTACCCATGTGCGAAGGTTTTATCATTATCAGATGTCTTCACTTGCTTGTCCTCCTCGACTAATTTCCAAAGTGTCTCAACATATCAAGCACAATATGCACGACAAGAAAGGTACCCAATCACCAACAAAGTGCTAGCATAGGGTGCTATAAATGCATGAAATAATTATTGCTCATCACTTCCCTCCCGTTTCAAACTTTTATTTGTCTAAAAGGGAAATGTAACTGAACACATTAGACACAATGAATCTCATACCCCTAGACTCCATCTTTTGTTAGTCATTGAAGTACAGTAGACATATGAGTTGTGAATCAATTTAGCTCACACTTGGGCTCTCAAGGATTCCTCAAATTCAATATCTCAAAGGGAGTACATTAACATTATGATTATTCAAAACTTCAATTCTAGTGCTAGTGTTATTTCATTTGAGATTCATTGTGTGCATGTGTGTATAGCCAATCATATTTCTCCTTTTGAAACTCAGACAACTTTATACGAATGAAAGCTATAATCATTCTCTAATAAAGCAAAAAAGGACTACCATAGGCCTTTTTTTCATACTTCTCTCTACTAAAATAGGTTAATCACTAATATCAAGGATCATTAGGGCTTTATATAGCTTGAAATGTAAGGCTAAGGTCAAGGTATGATCAGGAAACTTGTAAAGATATTTCACCCATAGTCACACGACCATCCTAAGGCTTGAGAGTGCCAACTCTTACGCTTTTAAGTCTCTTTGTTCTTTGACAAATCACATGTTCTTCTTCTTTTCTTTCCTTTCTTTCTTTTCTTTTTTCTTTGATTTTTAAAATGCATAGAAACATATAGGAAACTTTTCCAACTCTTTGCTCACTTTGTAAGGATAGCTTTTGATGTTTTTCTAGAATGTCCATATGCTATGAGTGAAAGGTATCAAGTGTCAATGCAGACTTTACTGTTTGTCAAAGAAAAAAGCTTAATCAAGCTCAATAGGGTACACTAGGGATAATGATTCATGCTAGGTTGGCTTGAAACGGCTCAATTGATCTAGAGAAGGCCCAAGTCATTTCCCTAACATTGTGTAACCTAAGATTTCACCTCGAGTGGTGATTCAATGAGTTCTAGAATCCTGCGAGAAGTCAACAAATCACCCTATTAATTTATAAAGTTTCTCTAAGCAGTGAAAAGGTTCATGTTCATGGCTATCATCCTCAAGTGTTGAAGAAAGTAAGAATGAATCTCAACTAGCAAAAGAATCCACTATACAAACAACACAATGTCAAGTATTACCAATGATCTATTTTCAATGGGTACAATGAAATATTGATTATCAAAAAGACCACACAACTCAAGCAAATCACATTTCTAAATTCAAAATGAACATGGTTCTTAAAAACATCCTCATTACTGATAATCTCCCCTAAGTGACAACTTCTTTCCTTAGTCATACTTGATTGCCTTGCCCCTAGCCAAATGATCTATTTAGAGGAGTTTAGCACTGCTTCCTTCATTAATTCTGAGCTAGTTAGGTATAGCGAGTGTTTGGTTGTTCAGCTTAAGGATCCAGAATCCTACCATCGTTAATGAGATCTTATATCTCATGGTGTAACCGGCTGTAGTCGTCTATAAGGTGGCCATGGATTTGATAGAAATCACAAAACTTGTTGCTTCTTCGATTACATGGGAGAGGATCTGGTGGGAGAGGATCCAATGGCTTGAATAGCAGAAGGATAGATCAAGCCTTAAGCTTCTTAAAGACTTGGGACAAGGATAACCTAGCTAACTGAATTCACTCTTCTGGTGTTGTTTTGGCAACATTTGCTTTGACATTCATGGTGGATGCTCCATCATTATTGCTTATTAGGTTTCTTTTGGCAGCACCAGGGATTTTATGGGGTTTGTGGGTGTGATGATCTAAGTGGTGATAGAGTTGAAGGGGGAATCAAAGTCAATTTCTGGATGAGTAGCTCTGTTGGTTAGGCCATTTGTAGCTTCGATATCTCTATATCTATAATCATCCCATCAACCTTCATATTAAGGTTCTTCGTTTGTTTTTGTCTCATTTAATGACCTTCACTTTCTATGGCCACTTCCTTTTATTGGCCCAAATGTCCTCTTCCTCTTTCTCTAGTTCTTTAGTACACTACCACTTACTTGTTTTCCTTTCTCTAGGTGAATTTGCCCACCCTCAGTTTCTACTGATGTTTTATCATGTTCACTACCATCCTAGAAAATTATGGACGATTTCAACTTTTGGTGTTTCATCCAAAATTGCCATCATTTCTTTAGTTCTTTTTTTCTTGCTTCTTCATCACTCTCATAGCTTCCTAAATCCTTTTCCTTGCTCTTTTCTCTCATTCCATTCTCTCCTTTTTGATCTTATCTATCATTTAAATTTCATCAATGGACTTCATTATTTGCTCTTCAGTCAACCCTGAGTCTATAATGCAAATCATTATTGGTTGTTATTGTCCTGGATCAGGGATTGTGGCACTACGACCAGCCACTTGATGGAAATCACATTTCTCATGATGTTTCCAATTCCTTAGCAATGGATTTGGAAGGTCCCTTGGTGGCAATTGCTGCAAGACCTCTTTAGCCCTCAACTTAGTTAAAAATCTTAGACGAAGGAGGCTCCAATTGACTAAACTTCTGTTGTTGAGTGACTGCATCTATCTTAATACTCTTGGTGCTAGATTCACTAGCTTGACTGAAACTCCCTATGTCTCCCTTTAGAATGTTATTATTTTGTTGGGCTTTTGCACCCCCAATTTGGGTGCCCAATTTATATAAATCTTCAAAAGTTTTGATACAGATGCCAAAAAGATTCTCTCTAATGGCACAGCGTGCACCATTGATCACCATCCTCACTTGGTCTTTTCTCGCTGGTTGACTCACCATTCTAGCTACCTTGTCCCTTTAACGAGCAAGTATTCAGAAAAAGTCTCATTACCATCCTGATAAGTGGCTTCTAAATCCCATAAAGTGACCTCCAACTAAATTTTGTGTTTATACCGGTTGACAAATTGTTCAGCTAATTCGTTCTTGCCTTCCTTCATAGCCTTCCCTAGTCGGATGTATCATTTCATGGCTTCATTGTCAAGATAGTAAATGAACATCCTCAAAATCAACTCCTTGGAAAGTCCAATGGCCCCTATCACTGTCAAATCCTTCTTAGGAAGGACTTGAGGTCACCCTTCCCATCAAACTTTGCAAATTTTGAAATTTTGAACTTCGATGAAAGACAACATTCTCTTAACAAACTGCATGTCTTCCAAATCTTTGAGCCCCTTGGTCCCTTTCTTTTGTACTAGGTTTGGACTTTCTCCATGTCCTTAGCCAATTTCTTCATGGCTTCCATCTATTTTTCGCTCTTGGCCCACTCGTGCTCTTCCTTATCAAAGAACCCCCCTATATCCCTAGTGTTATCTCCCTCATGACCACTCCTATCCTTGTTGCCAGAACCATGCAGATTCTCAGTGTACTTGTGCCGGTTTTCCAAAGATATCTCTGGCAGAATTTTTGTTGTTTCTAGTAATCATCTCTATTAGCCGGTCCATCTGTCGGTTTATACTCTTTATGTTTTCATCTAAGTTTTGAAACCTTTCATCCTGATCTACCATGTCTGCAAAAGCCTTTACACGTCCAAGTCTTTTCCCACTTTTGGTCCAAGCTATGACGGCTACAATGCAATGTTCATGTATGCATGAATGCGATGTATGTACAAATAGGAGCGCAGAGATAGATATAATAGAACAGCCTTCTGACCTTATTCCTTCCATACATGTTATAGTCTCTTCCTCTAGGACTTTGTGGCCTGATCCTAAAACATCAACATGGGACATGGGATCTAATACAGAGCTCTCTCTTACATCTATTGACATGATCTTTTCTAGCCATTTAGCCAGGAGACCTTTATTAACAGTGACTCAATCACTCACAGCCTTAATCTAGGCTTTGTGATGTCTGCGTATCCTCTGAATTGTAGACGAACATTACATAGCCTTGGATCATCATTTTGTGAGTAAATAAGCTGGTGCCAAGAAGAGTTTCCTAATTTGTGGACTGTGTGTGAGTTGTATGAGCAATGTGCAACTGATTGAATGAACTTTGGTAGTGAATCCATGACAATTGATCTTAAGTAATCATAGGCTCATTGTCAAAACGTAGGGTTCTTGATCATGCACTATTCATGCATGACATAGGCTCATGTGATAAACGTGCGATTGATCAAACCTACCTCGACAATGAATCCATGATGACTGATCTTAGATCATTATGGATTCATGATTGATGAATTGATCTTTTGATTACACAACATTCCACACAGAACATGAACAGTTTACGAATTGTACTTTTCGATTTTGAAAGGCTTACATCCATGTTAAGCAAAAGTTCTGGTGGCCCTAAAGGGAGTCAAGCTAAGTTATGTATTTGGGCTGAGCCGAAAGGGTTCTATGGTCTGGCTGTCCCGAGCAAGAGGTACTCCCTTGCACCGGTCTCTTTTTATACCATTGAAGTCATACCTACTCAGAAGTGGTGACACTGACATGAGTAATTGAAGGCTCGAGTGGAGCACGAGCATTTCCCATATAATGCCACACAGCTAATGATAAGCACCTTGTGTACAGTGTTGTGATGCAAAAGATAGCGATTGACAAAAGAAAACTGTAAAGCTTGACATTCCTAATCGGGAATCAACTTCTCTCTTGTCTCCAATGGAGCCACCACTGTGAGTAGGGCTTCAATCCCATGTCAAGCGATTGTGACCACGACACTGCTCTCTAAGGCCTTTTAACACTTGGGGGTACCATAGAATGAGTTATAGAGATAGGTTTTGGAGTTTGTCGGAGTCGCCACTTGGGAACTAACTGTGGACAATAGTTGGATGGCGATAACCGATCCTTTGCTTCGGGACCAACTACCCATCATCCTTTCAGATTTAGGTTCAGGAAGTTAGGAACGGATCATTGATTGGCTTAAACAAAGTTTCGCCTCTACTAGGGTTTCTCGAGTTTAAGGTTTTAGTCAGTCAATTGCTATCTATCTTGATCCTAGATTAATTTTAATGCACACAATCGGTTGTTATCTGAATTATTACATGTGAGGTGAAGTAATCCATGATCATTTACAAAGATAAAGTACAATATTATGCAAACATGGGATTAGGATCGTTCAATCATAAATAAGTGTAGTGAGAATAAAAATGTAGGAACATAGAGCAAACAAAGTAAATTAGCACTCCTATTCCCCATGCCGAGCTCAACGAGCTTGCCATTAGAAAGTGGATCTGCCACCATGCATTACAGGTTCATCATCGTCCGACCACCTTACGCTCATCAATCTCCACGAGATTGGGTTCCTCACCATTAGTGTGAGTCTACCCAACCCAACCAATATCATGTTATCTCAACAAGACAGATAATCAAAAGCATTGATTAGAATAAAAATAAAGTAAAAGAGAAATGTTATTATGACACAGTGAGTTCACATTATCCATGAGTCTAATTGCATGACTCACCACGTAGTCTATTTGATTACGGCATCCATTTTGTAGGTTGACTATGTCTAATACATTTTGACAAACTGGCATGGATGACTATTCATGGATCGAAAAGCTTCTATGAGAGTAATTTGGACAGCCGTTCATGATCAAAATGGTATCCCTCAGATAGCAATAAAATAAAAAAATAACAAAAAGGTACAATGAAAGAAAGGTGCGATAATGTAAATTGCAATAATGTAAAAGGTGATAAAATAAAAGTGCAATGAAGTAAACTGCAGTAAAAATAAAAAATGATAAAGTAAATGAGCGTCAAAAGTAAAATACAGTAAAATAAAAGTACGACAAAGTGAATAACTGGAAAAGCAAATGACAACAAGAGTATAATCTATGATAAAGTAAATAAACATAAATAGAGCGACGAAAAATAAAATGCAGCAAAATAAACGGTAAATATCAAAGTGGAGGCATATTAGAGTGGTTATTTCCCATTGACTATCACCATCCGCCACCACTTTCCCTTATTCACCTAATCTCCACTCTAAATGCAAATCACAAGAGAGGGAATGTGGTGATTTATCCTCTAACTGTAAGTGTTTATAATTGGTTGTTTGAAAACTGGTTGAAACAAGGGTGCACGTGTGTAACGTTTGGAAATTATGAGGGTTAGAAGTGTGTTGAAGTAGGGGTACTTCTGTAGGAATCTATGAGAAACTAGGTTGGAAAGTGTTGAGAGAGGGGGTGTTTTTGTAGAAGTCTCAAAGGAAGGGGGTTTGAAAATGTCGAAAGGAGGGGTTGGAAGGAAATTTTTACAGAGGTTTCCCAAGAATGGAGATGAATACTTCATAGAAAAGCAGATTTGGGCTTGAATTTATAGGAAACTAGGAGAGGAGGTGTGGGCATGTCTTCACGTGCGCGTGTCTAGGACACAAGCACACATATGTGGCCTACACACATGCCTGTGTAATGCATACGCACCGAGCCTTCTTTTAGGTGCCATCTCCCTCCTTCAAGCATAGCTGGCAACTTTCAAATGATGGTCATCCTTTTTCACATGCACGCCTGTTCTCCCTTCATGTGCAATCTAATTTTTCAATCTTTCATACATGATTTAGGCTTCTTTCATGGGCTTTTAGGCATAGAGGCATAATCAATGACTTTCAATCAAGATCCCACTTTGATTGATGTCTTTTTTTGCTTTTTTTTCTTTTGTGACTTGGCTTTTGTGTTTGTGGTTTGGTTTTGTGTTTTGGGTGTTTAGGATATTTTCAATCCATTTTCCAAGTCAACAGTCTGCATTACTCAATATTTTTTAGTTTTCTTCATTGGGCCAAACTTCGACGGGCTGAAACCATAAGCCGAAAATTTCATGCTTACACCACCTTTAAGATTTTGGTACCGTTCCACACTTTGTAAAAAGATATATTTTTTTTTATTCAGTTAGATTCTCGATGTTGTTCCACACTCTCTCAATGAGCTCCTTGAAATTTTAAATTCTAATGGGGGTCCCAGTGTGATCCCACACTTTGGGAGTGTCTGGTGAGATTCTACACTCTTCTGGGGTTTTGATGCGATCCTACACTCTCTTGGGGATTCTGGTGTGACTCTGCACTCATATGGGTGTTCTAGGTAATTTTACAAATTTCAGGGGTCTTGTGCGATTCAGCGCTCTTCTAGGAGTGTCTAGTGCAATTCTTAACTATCCTGGCCATACTAGTGTGATTTTGTACTCTTTTGGGGTGTCTAGTGTGATTGTACACTTTCATGGGGAGGCTAATACCATTTTGCAACCTTCAAGGGTCCTTGAAAATTCTATAGGGATTCATTAGTAATTCCACCAAAATTCAAGGTTTCAACTTAGGGGGCGTATGCCTCTAATGTTGAGGCATGCACGTGTACAATGGGTGTATGACTTTTAAGAACTGAGACAGTATATAAACTTGTCTTCGTTTTCTCTCAGGTCGCCTTGCACATCTTAGACTTCCTCTCATTTTCTCTCAATTCGCCTCCAGTTTCTCTATATTTTTAACCTTAAAAATAGTAGTGAACTACCCTATTGACATCACACTTCCCCCACAAGCTCCTACACTCTATCCGGCACTCGGCAATTGCCTAATCAATAGAGGTGCCGAAATCTGATGAGATCTCACTCCTACGACTTCTCTCAGGTAAATCACTTTTCCATCCCCTTGTTTTGGCACTTTACGGTGTGTTTTTCTGTGGCATGCATTAGAAAAATTTTTGTATTCTAGAAGGGAAAATTGAGAAAATAGACAAATTTAGGGGGCTTGTTTGAAAAATGGACATGTTCTGAATTATTTTCATCCCATAGACACTTTTGTGTCTAAAAGATAAAAATACCCCTGTCATATAATAAATTCCCGAAACCTTTGTTATTTCATATCCTTAGGCCGAATTTGAAGAAAGACAAAGCAAAACAAAGAACAAAGAAACCAGTAACAGATCGAATTATATGGCTTAAAAATGGGTTATGTATGTGAGCTAAGGGTAGAGATAGTGCCGTCTATGTGAAAAAATGCTGGAAATTGGCTGTTGGTGTGCAAAAATCTGTTTTCGCAGTCGAAGGTTGAAGAAGAGGGGTGTCTTCGAGTGTCGTCGAGTCTAGTCGAGCGTCGTCGAGTGTCGAGAAGTCTCGTCGAGTGTCGAGAAGTTCTGTCGGACCGAATCTCGACAATTCGGATGGTAGTTTCGAGTGTCTAGGCATTGCGTCGATTCTAGGTTCGAGTGTCACGGGTTCGAGTGCCGTCGAGGGTCTTGTGGATTGTCGAAAATTCGTGTGTCGCGTGTCGAGAGTCGAGTGTCGGAGGCGGGGAACCGACCTGTAGATGTCTCGAACCATGCATTCGAGTGTTTCGAGAGTCGTGGAGACTATTTTGTCGAGCTTTCGAGTACGTGCATCGAGTGACAAACTTGACGAGTGTCGGTTGCCAAAGATAGTCGAGTGTCGAGTGTATATGTCGAGTGTCGTCGAGCGTTTTGGCAGAACACTTGTTTTTTGGACTTTTGCAAGCAATTTCGTAATTATTTTTTGTCCACGGAACTTATATGATATGATATGTCGCAATCATGCAGGAAATGGAAAGTTTACACATACTCATTGTATACAATGGTTGTTGGACCAGAAAACACGAGAAACATGTATGTTCTATCACAAAGACCCCCCCTAGGTTTTGACTTAATTACATTCGGAAACACTTTTTGTTACTTTTCATCATACGGTAGCCCTGACTTTTTCGAAAATCATCATGGGCACCCCTTCCGTCAGTTTTGCTGTTAAGTGACATCATACGGTACCCCTAACTTTCTTGCTAGATATTGTTGTGAATGTTCTGTGGTAGGTGTTCACATCCTTCCGAACATCATCCTCCTTTGAGAGGCTAAAAAGCTTCCTAATCTCGGATGCCCTCTTTGGACCCCTCATCCTTGGGTTTTTACTGTCTGTCAACCCAGGTAGATCATTCTCATCCTTCTTAACTATAACCAAGTTCAATACAGACAGATCTTGACTAACAATGCATCCATGAACAGATTTCCTCCTTCGCTCTCCATTGCGCCTTCCATAACCTCTAAAGCAAGGGGAGATTGTTAGCCCTAAGGCTACATGATAATTTTGATGATAACAATACACATTGATTCATTGAGATTTACTAACATGTTTATTTATGTGCAAGAATAAGATTATTGAAATAATTACAAAATCAAGATGAGGCTTATTAAAATAAATTGTTGAATCTAAGGAGAATATTACATGTTAAAGGCACCAAAGTTTAAGAACAAGGTTTGATTCAAGGAATGTGTCACATGAGCAATGTTCAATCAATTGGTCATATATTTTTCTACAGATGTCCAAATGAAGTGATTCTTGACCCTTTTGAAAGTTTACTCAATTTATAACATTTCATATGTTTTAAAGAAATTCAAATTTCGAGTGTAAGGTTGTCCAAATTATCATGCAATTTGAAAGACAAATGGAAGCAGCTGACATGAGCACCAAATACTCTTTCAGACATATCTTGAGATAGAAATATTAAAATGACTTGATTCTTATGGCATTGGAAAAAGGACTTAATAGGAAATATTTTATATGTTTTGAAGAAATTAAAATTTCAAATGGAAGGCCGACATAATTGACATGCAATTCGGTAGACTGACATAGAGAAGAAAAATCAATTCATATGAGTACCGAATGATGTGTTGTCCATATCTTGAGATAAAGATATCCAAATGACTTGATTCTTATGGCATTGGAAAGATGATTCAATGGATCACATTTCATATTCTTTTAATAAATTCAAATTTTAAACGGATGGCCAACATAATACACATGCAAATCGGTGGACTGGCACATGGAAGAAAAATCAATTCACATGAGCGGTGAATGGTGTTTTGGCCATATGTTGAGCTAAAAATATTCAAATGACTTGGTTCTTGATGCGTTGGAAAGATTATTCAAATGTGAAGATCTTTTATGTTTTGCAGATTTTCAAATTTCAAACGAAACATTGAAAAAAGTGGTAGACCAGATTACGGTTTTTACGATGGGCAGAAAATTTGGAGTTGGTGTCTTCACTTGATTAAGTTCATCCCATTTGCCTATAAAAGGAGCCCTTCTCCCATGCATTCAAACAGAGTAAGAGAGGCATCTATCAAGCAAAAATTAAGAGAAATATCAAGTCTAGAGAGCTTTTATATTCTTTATCTACTCTTTGAAGAGAGTTGTACTTTTGTTGTAAAAATTTTCGTACAATGTGTATTTACAAGTTTTCGTACAACTATACATGATTAGCCCATTAAACAATGTCACTATACAATAATGTGTATTTACAAGTTTTCATACAACTATACATTGTAACCATGTGCTACTATAAAAAAAATGTACTATACAATAATGTGTTAGTGTCCAAAAACTATAAACAAAACAAAAATGTGTAACTAAACATAATATATACAAAAAAATAGGTGATCTCATGGTCCCAACATGCTCGGCTGCTACTTGACCTCCGCTGAATCAACGTCATCATGGGCAATAGTGGTCATAACATCCCTGGACACATCATTAGCAGTCGCGGTAGTGGCTGCAACATTAGCAGGCACTACCGGTTGAGGCAACAGCCCCTGAGGCACAGGAGGTCTAGGCACTGTGATGGTCGGGGCTGCCTCTTGTGCCTGTGGGTTTTCGCGACTGAGCCAAAGTTGTACTGCCATTCTCTCTCAGCATTCGTCGTCCGGGAATGCCTTAATCTCAGTCAATGGAATGCCCCCCGCTAGGAACTCGATGTACTTCAAACAATACACGCCGCATGCCCCTCCCCCAGGCTCCTGCTGTGGCACCTGCTCCACATCCTCGATTCGCATAATGTCAAATGGGGTTGCGGGATAGTCAGGAATACTGTAAACCTCCATTGACACCATATGAGGTAGTATCTCAGCGAGGCACCGGACTATCTGCATGACTATGTCTGTAGAAGTATGACCAATAGATGAGTCGTATATGGAAATATGACGGCGATTCAATTGCACCTCAGCTGCCACCCAATGATCATCGGTGAGGTGAACTGGGAGATAGAGCTGAAAACGAATTGACAACATGGAAATGGAAATCAATCACAACATTTTAAATAAGATAGCAAATACTAACTCAGTGAATATAAATGTTCTCACCCTGTCCACGTCGACCCATGGTGTTCCAGCGAGGGGCATCTGTCCCAGGACATACTGGACCATGTCCTCCTCACTCACCCAGCTAATGTCGTCCAGTCTCTCCGAGTATAGCTCCCACAACAACTTCATTTTCAACTGCAAGTTCATGAGTTCAGTTAGCGCATTGAAGGAATCATAAATTACAAGTGACAAAAGTGAAAGTACGTACCCAAAAAGTGGTGTCCAGGAAAGCGAACATCTGTACACCAGGTCCGGTCATGGCACGAGCTCTGCACCGTAGCAACCACAAGTAGCTGTCTATGTGCTGAAAACAATAATTGCTATCAATATTAAATCCAAATGTATATAGCAATATTCGACATCCGGAGATGGTATGAATCTACCTCAGCTTCAAGCCACTATGATGGCTCGAGCAGCGTCTTGAAGAACTTACGATCTTCGCTGTATACTGTCAAATCAGCGCGATCAGTTTTGGTGTCGTCCGCCAGCCACACATCGAATGCTTTCATGTCAACTTCTACTATCGGGGCACGTGGGTCAAAAAGTGGAACCGGAGGGCACAAGATGAGACCAGTTCCTACATCCGCTGATGGACCCTGAGATCGATTGTCTTCCGGCTGAGGAACAGGGGCCTCAGACTGTAGCTGCTGGTGGTCTGCGGATTCCTCCTGTTGCTGAACCCTTGGCCTCTTCCTACCCGGTGGACTGACAAAGGGGCTCCGCTTATGCTTAGTTGGAAGGAGGGGGCGACCCCGGAGTGAAACTAAGGCCGTCAGAGGAGCATCGGCAGTAGGAACAGTCCTGTCGACAGAATCAGGTTCTGCGGTCGGCTGACCGTCACCATCATCAGCTGAACCTCTGTCAATCAGCATCCTGAAATCAGCCGAACATAACCATCAGCTTAAGCGTTTGTGGAGATGACAACGCACGGTATGTTAATATTGAAACGTACCGTGTCATCGTATCCGAAGTTGGCACCGAGGTCAAGAACAGCATTGCGGAGAAGAGCTATCTCGTCTTGCATTTTCTTGTTCTCCGCCCGTAACAGGGCAAGTTCACGCAAAACTGTGCTCTGGAAGTCGTCATGGACTGGCGGCATCTGCATTAGAAGAGTCACACGAGTCTTCATTAACCAACGGAGCATCAAATGTATACGGACAAGAATATTAATGTAAACTCGCATTACATACCTGCGAACTCGGAGGACTGTCGTATATAGGCGTTGGGTGGCTGGTTGCACCACCCGACGTCGTCGTCAATGCTCCTGGGTGTCTGGAACTATGGAACGGCTTCGGCAGTGGACTGAAAGGCCCTACGTCCATGTCAGGACTGGCCGTGTCTGTTGCTGGCTCCACATCCAGCTCAAAAGGGGAATTAGGGCCAGCAGGAGGTGGATCTGGTGGTCCCTCCGGAGGTGGTGCTGATGGACCCTCCGGCGGAGGTGCTGCTGGGCCCTCCGGAGGAGGTGCTGCTGGACCCTTCGGAGGAGGTGCTGATGGACCCTCCGGAGGTGGAGCAGCTGATCCCTCAGGGGGTGGAGCTAAAGGACCCTCGGGGGGTGGAGCTGGTCCCTTAGGGGGTGGACCTGCTAGACCTTCTGGATGTGGACCTGATGGGCCCTTAGGAGGTGGATCTGGTGGTCCCTCCGGAGGTGGAGCTGCAGGACCTTCCGGAGGAACTGGCTCAATGCTCTCCGCTGCCAATAATGGAGCATCCACAGCTGTTGCCCAAGCCACATGTGCACCTCTATGGATGCCAACTACTTGAGCGAGCCGTGCATACCACTCCGTCTGCTGCTCCACATCGGACGGCTCTAAAACGACGAGCGGCCTAGCCTGCGACAAGATATAAACCATCACGCGAAATAGTTAATGTGGAGTGAACAAAAAACAAGACAATTCGATGTAACAGAGGATTCGTACTAACCCGCCTCCTAACCCTCAGTATATCAGTGTAGGCAACGTTCTGGGCCGGGGTCTTAACTGTCTCCCACTTCAACAACCGTGGTATCCTCGACTCGCACTCCTGGGGCACTCTTCCAAAATTAGCGCCAAAGTAAGGCACGGCCTCGTACAACCAAACCTTAATTACATCGAACAGGTTAGTTAGTGACATGGACTATAATTACATCAAACAGAAATAAACACGGTCGCACACATGGATAGCAGTATGTACCTGAAAGGTGTACGGGCACCCCTCCAAGTTATATCGCTCCACCTGGGCCGCCTTCGCTTGGGCTCGCCTCTTGTAATTTTCTAACCTCCCAACTAAAGCCCTCTTCATTGAGCCCAATATCTTTTCATAGGACAACAAACCCCATGGATACGTATTAAATTCATCCAGTCTGTCCACAAAATTCAACCATGTCTGGGGCACGTGTCGGCGTCTATCCCTTGCCATGAAAAAACGCTCAAGCACGTAGTACACGGCTAGCTTCACGGCATCCTCGTCTGGCATACGAGACACATTCAAGTCCCTAAGTCTGGGATACAAAGTCATAAGATCCAAGTCGACGCCATTGAAGTGTGTATCCAACAATCGGCACGGATTCAACATCGTCGATATTGGTGGCACCGTGGAAGCAAATCGTAATCCGGTTATCAAACCGAACTCATGCGCAGAAAAACAAATTAGTCGTCCTAGAAATAAGGAAAAAAAATTACATAAGATGACAACTATAGTATAGTAAAATAACTAAAAATATCATACGTGTAAAACTAAGAATTTGTAACAACATTGTATCTGAAAACCATTTTTTTACCTTCAACAAGGAACCACATCTCCCGGTCGAACCCCACGGTGTTAACCTCCCACTGAAGCACATGGTGCACCAACTGAGACGGAAAGGAGAGCCGACGGATGTCTAGGAGAAATCTGAAACATGTTGCACGAAACATCTCCTTCTGCCTCGCATTGAAGCTCGCCCGGATCCATTGTATACAGTCCCAACCTGCCAAGTTTGTGACCACCGCATTGTAGTGCTTCGTATCCGGTGTCTTAAGCGTGAAGGACAGTCCAAATTCACCAGCCATTTGCTTCAATTGGCAAAAACAAGTCCATTATAGTTCAATATGGAACAAAAAGGCAAAAAAATAGCAAAAAACCATGCATACTGCCTAAACGCTCGACAAGTCTCGACAAATCTCGACAAACTCAACAACACTCGATATAACCCGACGAGACTCGAAAGGTCTCGATAAATCTTGACTTGTCTCGACAACACTCGACAACACTCGACAACACTCGTTTACCGAGTGTCGAGTGTCACTATCACGAAAAACGCTTTTGTAAATTTCTAGCAACGACAAAGCCGAAACCAACCAGATACAATACATTTTCCGTCCACATATATAAACATAAACGGCCTAATATCACTAAACAGCCCTAAAACCACTGAACCAGTCAAAACAATAATGGAAAAACCACAAATTTTAATCCTACAACAGCCCTCGCGACGGCGGCTCGTGGCGCCAGCTGGTTTACCCCGACCGTTCCCATATCAAACAATTTTGAAACTGTATGCACAAGACCAGAAAACAACATGCATGGGCCGAAAATATTGTTTAAAGCAACGTTAAAGCTGCACCTCAATGCTGATGGGTGCTGCGGTCGGCGGGAGTTCCGATGATTGTCGCTGCGCGTCTGTTTGCGTCCCAACCGTTGTCTGTGCATTTCTGTGATTTTGGAGAGTTGACACGGTGTGTAGGACTAGACTAAATTTGTGTGAAGCGGGAAGTAATGGTCGAGAGAACTTTAACTTTAAACCCTAAAGTTCGAGCTCTTGTGTCGCGTGTCAGTCTTCGAGGGTCGAGGGTCCAGACAAATTGTCGGATTCCGGGTCGAAGTCGAGGGTTTGTGAGATTCTGGATCAAGAGTCGAGGTTCGTGTGACGTGTTGGTCGAGAGTTAAGGTTCGTGTGACATGTTGGTCGAGCTTCGAGTGTTCGTGTGACGTGTTGGTCGAGCTTCGAGTGTTCGTGTGACGTCTTGACCGATCTTTGAGTGTTCGTCTGACGTGTGGATGGAGCTTCGAGTGTTCGTGTTACGTGTTGGTCACGCTTCGAGTGTTCGGGTTACGTGTTGATCGAGCTTCGCGTGTTTGTGTTCAATATGATCGAGCTTCGAGGGTTCGTGTGACGTGTTGATCGAGCTTCGAGGGTTCGTGTGACGTGTTGATCGAGCTTCGAGGGTTCGTGTTACGTGTTGATCGAGCTTCGCTCATTTAAGTCATTTAAGTCGTATTTCGCGTGTCGTGTTGATCGAGCGTCGAGTTTTACCGTCGAGTGTCGTCTAGCGTTTCGGCCGAACACTCGTTTTCATTTTCTGTCCCTTTAATATATGTCGAGCATCGAGTTTCGTCCGTCGAGTGGCGTCGAGCGTTTGGACAGAACACTCGTTTCTTCGAGATTTCAAATCAGATTCGAAATCATTTTTCGGTTGAACGTCAGGTAAGATTATTTAGTTTAACAACAACACACATGGAGATATGTTTAATACAATAATATTGCTTTACATTGACAAAATCCAACACCCAAAATATATTAATTTCAAAAGCTTAGGATTTGTTATAAAAGAAAGAGACAATGTTGCAAACATCAACATTTGGTATACATCATCCCCTGTCATGCAGCGAAACTGGGTTTCGGCAAGTTTGACGATTGTGCCGGAACTTCTACAACGCCTGCAAGATCGAGGGGAGCTAGACTCACCGACAGAAGGGATTCGATTCCTCCGAGGACGACTGGCTGGTCTCCTCATGACTGGCGGGAGAACCACTCTACTGCAAACCTCCTCAGGAACCACCCAATCCTCACTAACTCCAACAGGAACTACTGGGAGAGCATATGCATGTAGTAATGTTTCAGTGGTATACCAATGGGCACAGTAATCATGGCACGTAAGTAGATTCATACGTTTGCATACCGCTAATACATGTGCACACGGAAGCTGGTCAAGATCAAACACCCGGCACGTGCATATACACGCGTGCATGTCAACTATGCAAACACGGTCGTTGCCTCTAACCTCATACAGAGTAAGAGATATACCACTAACCCTCATACGATCTCCTCCTTTTAAATGCTCCTCCATCAACTTGTTTGCCCAGGGTGAGAGATGTGATTCTGAGTTAGCAAATAGCTGTCGACGCTCATAGAACCATTTCTGCAAGTTGGCTCGAAAATAATCAGCTAACAACGTCACCGGGAGGAATCGATGGTGTCACAAACAGCTGTTCATCGACTCAGCTATATTTGTTGTCATTATGTTATACCGCCGACCATGAAACTGTGAACGTACCCATTTCTCGACTCCGATCTCTCGAAGATAAGTTGCTGCTGCTGGCATATGCGATTCAATTTGTCGCATATGATAGTTGAAATCAACACAATGATATGTCCTTGCAGCGCGGTAGTACAATTCCAACAAAGTCTTATCCTTGAACGTTGCCTTCAAGTTACCCTTGAGATGATGAGTGCATAATCCATGCAGTGCATGAGGAAAAACTGCTACCACAGCGCGTTCAATACTACGATGACGGTCAGAAATGAAGACAAGATCTCGAACATTTTGTACAACATGATCACGCAACTGTCTCATGAACCAGTTCCATGAGTCAAAATTTTCAGAATGCCCTATTCCAAATGCCAAGGGGTATATTTGGTTATTACCATCCATACAAGAAGCCAAAAACATTGTACCCCTATATTTCCCTTTTAAAAAAGAACCATCAACTGCAATAACTGGCCTAATTGACGATGCAAATCCAGCAATCGAGGCCCCCATACTCATGAAAAAGTATCTGAAATGGTTCTCCTCATCAGTTTCTAACGACGTTTTGGTCCCCGGGTTTGCTTTCTCAATCATGTACATGTACTGAGGGAGTAGTGTGAATGATTCATCATGAGATCCGTGAAGTTCTTGCAAAGCTACCTCCTTTGCCCTCCATGCCTTATTGTACGTGATATTAACACCCAATGACTCCTGAACATCGGACATAATATCCTTTGGACGATATATTCTCGATGCCTCAACGAATTTGCTCTTAATATGTTTGCCAATGACATGTGCAGTTGCCTGTTTGTGAACTGGGTGAAGTCCGCTCCGGAGCACGTGTGGTGGTTCTTATACGTTTTCACTTGGAAGAAATGTGAATCGGCCATCTTTATGGCACGTAAACGCCGTTTACAAGATTTAGCACGACATACAACCTCAAACCTTGTGGCGTTGGAGTTCCTCACCTTGAATTGAAAGTTTCATCTTAATGCCAACATCGCTAACTTCTCTCGAAGCTCTGTTTTGCTGTTAAACATCTGTCCAACCCCAACCTCAATCTCGTCAACTACAAACGATGAGGCATCATCGCCTACTGTGGAGGGTGGATGCACGATAGGCGGCATCCACCTGAATGTGTTAGCCTGAGAGCTGTCATTATTCGATATCGGATCTTCCTGATGTCCGTATACTGGACGAGTAGGTGTGGAGTGAATTGGAGGAGGCACGGTAGGTGTGGAGTGAATTGGAGAAGGCATGATAAACGGCTCATCCTGGTTCACATCATTCAAGATCTCCCGTTCTCCCTCATTATCGAAATGTGGACCGATTACATTGTGCCCATCAACAACAAAATCATCCAATCCCTCAACATCATTCTCAATATAAACCATGTAATCATTATTGTCATCGTGAACATGCACACTAATATCATCACCACCATCATCAGTATCTTCGCAATATTCATTGCCGCCATCGTCATCATTAACATCATCAATATTACCTAGACTCTCAAACTCTCTAATGCTGTCAAGATGACGTACCAATCTCGATGGCATCGATGGAGGCAATCCTTCTTCATTTTCAAATAACACCCCTACCCCAAATGACTCATGCCCTGCATGCCCTGAACACTGCTCAAACTCAACGCCAACATCGTCATTCAATTCTGGTTGTCCACAAACAGGAGTAGACTCACTTAATTGGTTGCTCCCACTTGCTGAACGAAACAAAGAGGGATGAGAAGATCCTTCTCGCCTACGTATTGCATCGGATCTTGACCCTGACCTCTGTCTTTGCTTCTCCCTATCTTCAACTTTAACAACTAATGGTGTATATGATTATTGGTCCTCCAAACAATGTTGTATGAAAAAACAAACATCGTCGTCATTCTCAATACGAATCGGCATTGGAAGAACACCCTTACAAGCAAATTGAACCTCTAAACTCATTCTTTTCTTACGAAGATCCCAACCCATTTTAGTACTAATACAGTCTACCAACTCGTTATAAGTAGTACACCTACGAATTATCAATAGCTTCCCCGTCCTACCGGCATAAAAATAACTACCGTTCTCTTGCACAGTTCAAGAACCATTGTATACAATGAGTATGCGTAAAGTTTCCATTTTCTGCATGATTGAGACATATCATATCATCATATAAGATCCGTGGACAAAAAATAATTACGAAATAGCTTGCAAAAGTGGAAAAAATGAGCGTTCTGCCAAAACGCTCGACGATGCTCGACAAACACACTCGACACTCGACATATGTCACATGACACTCGAACTCGACTAAATTTTGCATCCGACACTCGTCAACTTATACACTCGACGCGATTACTCGAAAGCTGGACAAAATAAACTCGATGACTCTCGAAACACTCGACTTGCATGGTTCAAGACATATACAGGTCGGTTTCCCCGCGTCTGACACTCGACTCTCGACACGTGACACACGAACTTCTGTCGATGTCGTCAATCAAAAAGACCCTCGACGACACTCGAACCCGCGACACTCGAACCTATAATCGACGCAATGCCTAGACACTCGACACCAACATCCGAATTGTCGAGATTCTGTCTGACAGAACTTCTCAACACTCGACGACACTCGACTACACTCGACGACACTCGACGACACTCGAAAACAGTCGTCTTCTTCGACCTTCGACTGCGAAAACCCATTTTTGTACACCGACAGCCAATTTTCAGCATTTTTTCACACAGACGGCACTATCTCTACCCATAGTTCACATACATAACCCATTTTTAAGCTATATAATGCGGTTGTCAGTTACCAAAGCGATCAATAACGAAAACACTACACATACATTAAATTTTCATGCCATTTACAGAGAGATTAAGGAAAGTTGTTCTTACGCGTTTTGCTTACTGCTTCAGATGTTGAGGTTGTTTCGGGACAGTGAAGTGAAGTGATTCGAGCTATTACTGGTTTTCGTTGTTCTTTGTTTTAGTTTACTTTCTTCAAATTCGTCCAAGGATATGAAATAACATGCGTTTGGGAATTTATTATAGGACAGGGGTATTTTTGTCTTTTAGACACAAAAGTGTCTATGGGATGAAAATAATTCAGAACATGTCCATTTTTCAAACAAGCCCCCTAAATTTGTCTATTTTCTCAATTTTCCCTTCTAGAAAATATGGGCACCTTTATCGGAGACAACGTTGACTTGAATAGAGGTGTACACCTCTAATCAAGGGCCTACACCTTATGTCGTTAGAGGTGCTAGGTTTTTGGGTTAGCTCTACTTTTTCGTAGGCATGCGCCCTTAGGGTTTTGTTGATTAATGGTGCACAGCTCTAGGGTTTCTTCTTCTTAGGCATTGGACTTTGCACCTTTAGGGTTTCCTTAGAAAAGGCATGAGCCTTTAGGTTTTCTACCTTGGAGGCGTGTGCCTCTCAATACAAACGTGTGCTTCTAACCTCTAGTTTTGCTTTCTTGTATTTTTAACCTTTCCATTTTTGACTAACTTTCTTTTTGTCTTCAATTATAGGTTGAAAATGTTCACAAACCCTATGGCTTCTACTTTTATACCCAACACTAGTGTAATATGATACTAGATGACCGTATTCGAAGGTGTATCCGAAACGCCGATTTTGATGACTTCCTTAAGGTGTTATTGTCCTAGCAAGTGCACACAGATTGTTATCCCTTAGTGGCTCTTGTAGATCGGTGGATGGACACCACCCACACTTTTCACGTTCCATTTGGGGGATGATGATTATGCCCCTTGACATGACTACATTGATGGGCGTCTCTTTCATTGGTGATGTGGTGCTTTTTGACAGCTGCTTGTGCGACTGAATACTCGAGGTGCAACAATTTTGGGTTTGGAAATTGTTAGGTTTTGCTTCTCCTTCAGGTGGTCCCAATGCGGTCCTCTATGCTATGCTTTGTGAGTATTGGAGTGGAGCTAGAGATAGAGCAGTGTGCCCGGAGCTTTATTTTCTATCTCCTTAGCACAACTTA
>SNVD02010191.1:0-43126 GCA_013180625.2 Boswellia sacra | reverse complement strand
CAACGAGACGCACTGTGCTGTTCTTCGTGAGCTCGTCGATACTTGGGAAACGCTCCAATTCTACGGCATAGTCCATACTGCACCCAATTTATTCAGCGATGTTCTCATGGATCAATTTGAGTTGCACGGCTTCAATATGACCGGCCGGGAGACAGCTTGCGAGCAACGGCTCCGTCGCGATGTCCTGGTTCATTTGGTGAGGAAGAGGAATAAGCGAGCCGTCGAGGCGGCGCTGAATCTGTACCAAGAGCTGAATGGCAAGATAGCGGCTGTCTTCCTGCGCAAGCCAGTCTACCTGGCGGTAGCTAAACACGGCACTGAGGAGCAGGTTCGCCAACTGTTCACCAAGCTCACTATGACCAACTCTCACGACGAGCAATTGCGATTGTCCTATGCACTCGCTGAGTGCTATGTGAAAGATGTACTCAAGAATCTTCGTGATTGGGTGCTGAACCAGGGATGGAGCCGTGCGCAAATTGGTCCTTCAATCGAGAAGATTGATAAGTCCATCGAGTATTTATCGTGGTAAGAAGAATCAGTAAGCCACATGCCACGAGAATTGATGTCTCTGGTCCGCAATCTATTCTCGAGTCGGTTCTCGGTTTCGACCACTCAAACACACCCAGACCGGGAGAGAGGGAGAGGGAGAGAGATGGGGGGAGAGTTCTCTGATTTTATATCATCGATGATCGATTTTACATGTTGGCTCGCTGATCGGCAACAGTAGCGACTATTTGGCAACGGATTGCACATAGTCCTCATCGATAGTCGGACAGGTTTGAGACGGCTCGAAAGACGTCTCCGTGCCCGGTCGACTACACCTAGAGCTCTCTGAAATGAAAACACACTGAATGACGATCGACAAAATCTGGATTGTCAAACGACCAGCTCTGAAGAGCGCTTTTGGCTTAAAACTGCTGCACCCCTCAGCAGAAGCATTGATTATTTGTCTGATGTCTACGTTTGCTCTGACCGTCTTCATGTCGTAGGCAGCTTGAGCTATAAATAGGCATAAGACACAGACCCTCACTGGAAATAACGATAAACATCTCCTGAATGGGGAAAATAGCAAGTGAGGAAATCCATGGCACCACATCAATGGACGCGGATATAACTGGAGATGCAAGCTACCAAGTGAGGCCTCAGTGACTGATTATTTCCCAATATCCAGTGAGGCGAGGCTCCGTATGGATTAGTTAAAGATGTCTGGTTGGTGGTTACTCCTTCTGTTAATTTGTCAATCATTGGCGTACACGCATTCGATTGAGTGGGTGCGCTTGCGACACAAGAATGGCAATCTACCTTGTGACCGGTTGCCAACCCATGTGATCCCTACCAACTACAAGATCGAGCTGAGAGTGGACAACTCTTACGAAAAATACAGCGGCAAAGTGGAAATCTCGTTCAGAGTCACCGACTCGAAGCCGTCGGCCGCATATCTCTCGAACTGCTCTTCTGAATTTGATCTGCATCAGCTTGTCTTCCATGCCGACAGAAACATCGAGTTGGACTCGATCAGAGTCCGCACCTCATCGAAGTCGGGCAAAGTTTTGAAAAAATTGTGCAATGGTGGACAAGTCGATGATGATGATTTTGGTGAGGGACTCAAGAATCGCACGATAGCGACCGTGACACGCGATCTCGGGAAGCAACTTGTGGCGTTGAAGCTGATGCGCCCCCTGCGCGTCAACTCAACAGGAACCCTCTCGATGAACTTCTGGTCTCCAGTGGACAAGACCGATGTTGGAGTTCTCTTGGGCGAGTACAAATACAAGAAAAATAGCTATAAGTATATGTACAATAGTTTAGAGCCAACATCAGCGCGAGCAACATTCCCGTCATTCGACGAGCCGCATCTCAAGGCCACGTTCGAGTTGACTGTGCTACATCCTGTTGGTACATTCGTGTACTCAAATACACAGCTAAAAGAGAGGCAGGATGCGATCCCAAGCTTGTCACCAGATTATCAATTCATCCCGGAACCGTATGTTTACACGAGAAGCACATTCGAGGTGTCGCCGCTCATGGCGCCACATATGCTCGCCTTCGTCGCGGGTGCTTTCACCAAGCCCGTCGAGACCAAGATCACCAAATTGGGCGGCGGCAAAGAGTTCTCGGTGCGTGTGGTGACTATGCCACACAAGCGGGACTCAGGTAGATTCGCCCTCGAGGTTGCCGAGCGCGCCATAAGTCACTTTCAGCAGTTCATCGACTACCCGGTTCCTGGCGACAAGCTCGACATAATTGCTTTACCCAACCTGAGGAGTGACAACTCCCGAGCGCCTGGCTTAGCCTTCGTGCGAGACACAATACTCTGGATCGACGAAGAGACCGAGCTCGAGAATCGCATCGAGACGGCAATCAATGTGGCGCATATCTGCGTCCACCAATGGTTTGGAGGTCTGATATCTGCGAGCTGGTGGTCGGACGCGTACATCACAGAGGGAGTGGCCGCGCAGTTCGCTCTTCGGACAGTGCAAGAACTGTATCCAGAGCTAGAGCCTGAGTACTTCATCAGACTTGATAAGCTCTCGAAATCCATGGGCAAAGATGCTTCAGGTCTCGTTGACTCACTTTCGCGCGCACCGGATGAGCTTAAAACCCGCCAACACATAAAGAATCTGTTCAGCGAAGTGATGTTTATGAAGAGTGCAGCAATGATGCAGACAGTTAGTCTGTTGGTGCCCGAGGAGAATTGGTACCAGAGATTGCTACAAGCGCTAATCAAAGAAACGGTATCAACACCATCGAGAATGTTCAAGTTCTCCGACTTCGAGAGGCACCTGGTCAAGTACTTCCCTCTCGTTCAGGAGTACTTGTCGGTGTTGCTGAATGTGATCAGCTCCTACAGGACGATTCGCGGCTTACCAGTGTCCAATGTTCTTATCGATCGGCGCAAGAATCGCCTCTATCAAAGTGTCGAGCTGGCAGAGACAGCTGGAATAGAGCCCGTCGAGCACTCGCCCAGACAACCGTATGATGTGAGTCTACTCTTCAGACGCACGATTTGTCTGCACGATGGAGCAAAGAGCCGAGAGAGGAAATCGGCATTACATTTGCCGAGCGCGAGGGCCCCAAATGACTTCGACGGCAGTTACTCCGAGCTGCCATGGTTTTGGAGCATGGAAAAGTTTGCGGAAACTCCAGAGTACGTTAAAGTGAGTCCAAATCCAGATTTCGGAACCTACTTTTTAACGCGCTACTCGCACGAATTGTATACCAAATTTGAGAGGCCCATCAGAGAGCAATGGTTAGGACCTATGGACCGGTTGCAAATCTTGAACGACGCGCACTTGATGATGAAGCAACGCCTCAAAGTTGGCCGCAGTATAAAAGAGTTGGCCAGTTACTACACCAACGAAACTCACTGTGCTGTTCTTCGTGAGCTCGTTAACGTCTGGGAGACTCTCGAATCCCATAATATCGTCGAGAGTGGACCCAACATATTCAACGATGTGCTCATGAATCAATATGAGCTCCATGGCTACAACGCAACGGGCTTAGAGAGTGCTTGCGAGCAGCGGCTTCGTCGTGAGGTCCTAACTCGTTTGGTGTCGGAGAAGAACAAGCGAGCAATCGAAGCGGCGCTGAGTCTGTACCAACAGCTCGATGGCAAGATAGGGCCTGTCTTCTTGCGCGAGCCGGTCTACCTGGCCGTAGCCAAACACGGCACTGAGGAGCAGGTGCGCCAGCTGTTTACGAAACTCACGATCACCAACTCTTATGCCGAGCAATTGAGATTGGTGTCGGCACTCATCGAGTGTAATGTCATAGAAGTACTCGGGGAACTCCGAGTTTGGTTGTTAGAAGAGAGCGGCTGGAGCGATGCGGATATCATACCCCTGAGAAGAGATATCGGTTGGCAAATTAAGTTGACACTAGAGTAAAAAGCACGCAATCGATATAGCATCTAAATCGAGATATTGGAGCTAATCTCGTTCGAGTTAATCTCGAACAACCATTCAGTCTCTTTGGTGCTGACAGCGTAACCAGTCGGCAAAATACTCCAGCAGTTCGCAGAGTCGCTTGTCGCTGGTGCTCACGAACAGAGTGTCGCTGATCCACAGGCGACGCTGAGCCGGTCTACCAAAGTGGGCGCCCGTCAGAAGCGGCTCATGGTCGAGCGCGAACTGCACATGACGATTCTTGTGGGCGCTCGCCTGGCGCCCATTGGCCGAGGTCACCACAATTGGCACCAGGGCGGCTCGCTGGCTGCCGGTGCTCGCCGGCCTTAGACTCGATCCCGCGACCGGCGACAATTGGCCATCAGCGGGACGCTCCTGCAGAGCGGAAGCCGAGCGCCGGAAGTCCGACGGCAGCCGACTCAGGTCGACGCGTATGGTGTAGGTCACTAGTGGGGGCTGCAGCGTGTGGTTGGCGCGCAGGTGGGCGGTATTCGTGTGGTTTGTCGGCGTGACGGTCTTGCTCGCAACGGCCCCAGCCAGCCAAAGCTGGAGGTCGTCGCCGAGCTGGCGGCCCGCCTTGGTCGCCAGCTTGAGCAGCTTGACGGCGTCGGCGTGCGAGCCGCACTTGAAGACGCCCTTGTGGTGGCGCTTCACCTCGAGAACCCGCTGACTGGCGCCGTTCGCGTACGCCACCTGGCTCACCATCAGCGCGTATTGGTGCTGGTGTTGCTTACTACTGTTGCCGCTGTGCTTGGCCTCGCAGATTGCGCCTGTCGCCGAGCGGGCGCCATCGTGACGCTCGACTTCCGGTGCGGGGCACTGAGCAGGATGGCTGTTGATGGCGAACATGTGCGTGAATGAGCGCGCGTTCAGTCGAGTGGGTGGCACAAAGGTGAGCAAAGTGCCGTCTGCAGCGGCCACCTCGCAGGCGCGCTCGTTGTCGCACGACTCGCGCCCATCGACCAGCTCGAGCTCGACCGCCCACTTTGGCGCGTGTGCGTCCGAGGCGCTCGAGCCGCTGGTGCTAGGCGACCGCTCGCTCAGTTGGCTCAGCGACCTGGAGCTGGACAGCGCCAAGAGCGAGCCTGAGGCCGTGATCGTGCTCGCTGGCGAGGGCAGCTCAAGCTGGCCCAGCTGATCGAGCGATCCCGAGCGCTCTTGCAGCGGCGCCCCGGGTTCGCAATAAGTCTCGGCGACCGGAGTATTTAAGTGCGACAGACTCGACGAGGGTCTGGCTGCGGATTGGCTGCACGCCAATGGGCTCGTGGGCGCGCCGACGGGCGAGTGCGGCGAGTAGCAGCCACACGAACACTGGAGCTCGGCTGCTCGGCTCGGATTGTATCTCACTAGAGTGAGCTTTTGCGCCGCCTTGAATTGGCTCGCGAACTGCTCGTTGTATTTGGGCCCGAGCTTCTCGTTCACGCTGTTGGCCAGCGCCAGTCCGGCCGCCTGGCCGACATTCTGCGTGGGCTGCTGACTGTCGGAGTCCGAGCCACTTCCGGTTTCGCTGTTGCTCGGGCTGTTGTCGACGTTGGCGACGCGGCGATGGGCGCCAGCGAGCGAGTGAGCTGACCGCGCGTGGTGGCCGTTGGTGAGGATGGGCAGGCGGATGTGCGAGAGTTTGAAATGGAAGGGGCCGCCGAAGTGGTGGCCACCGGAGGCCACCTGTTGTGTCGCCGAGCGGCCGGACTTGCCGAGCGCGCGCTCCTTGCGCAGCACGCGGATGTTTGTGCGCCGCTCGAACTGGATGGCCCAGTGGGGCCGCCGGAAGTCGGCCAGAGTGAGGCTCTGGTCGAGATAGAGACACGACTTGAAGATGCTCAGCTGATTGGGCACCAAGTTCACCAGGTACACCCGACTAGGCGCCGAGGCAGCCAGACTTCCGGGTCGATCTGGGGTCTGGGTGGCACTGTCTGGAGGCGATTTCGAGGCCATTCTTTGCGCCTCGTTGGTCGCCATGGCTGCCCGCAGCTTGCGCTCTAGCCGAGCGATCTCCTGGTTCACGAGGATGGCCACCCACTTGGCCGTCACACAGGTGGCGTACTTCATCAACTTCAGCTGCAGAACCGAACGCTGCCGCGTGCTGAGCGTCACTATGCTGAATTGGTGATCGATGGAGACGCGCCGCTGAGCGTCGGCAGCGCTGTCGCCAGCGTCCTCGCTATTGCCGTCTCGACGAGCCGCCGTCGGCCTGTCGCCGTCCGCCTCGGCCGATATGTCGTTCGTGTGCTCACTGAGCGAGTCGGCGGTCGAGCCGCAGGAAGTACTGGTCTTGACATCACAGTCGGCGCCCAGCGAGCCCGTGGATCTGAGCTCGTCCGAGTCGTCGTCATTCTTGGCACTGTTGTTGTCCTCGCGGGCCAGCTGCTGGCGACGGATGCGCAGCGTGCGCTCCACAAGCCGATGGTACTCGCGGATGCGCCTGTCGATATGGGCCACTATGAGCGCCGAGACGTCGACGTAATGGTACAGCGGACACCTGGGCCCAAGCGGCGAGCTCGCGCCGCTCGTCAGGCGCGCCGGCTCGTTGAGCGCGTCCACGAGCGACGAGTGCTCGACCAGCTCGAAGGCGAGCTCGCCCTTGCTCGAGCCGGGCCGGCCCAGCACGAACAAGCAGAGCGCCTCGCCGACCGGCGAGTTGAGCAGGCGGCCGGCGACGATCTCGTGGCACAGCTGCTGGACACTTGTGAACAGCAGCACGTCGCCGTCCGACTGCTCGAACTCGTTCGTGCCATGTTCGGTTGCTGATGCTGTTGGTGTTGTTGTGCCTTCTCGCTGGTCGTCATGCGTGCGTTCAGCTGGCCCAACTTGCGCTTCTGCTTAGGACGACAGAGCACCCGCCTGAGTTCTTGCCCAATTCTTGACTGGTAACTCCATTCTGGAGCGGCGGCCTTTGCTCGACTTGGGTCCCATTCTGTGTGTTAGTCGCCAGCGTGGCCGCCGCGTCGATCCTGACTGCCGACTGGCGTCTGCCGTGCACAAACAGCGACAGAAACGAGGCGCTGGGCTGTGTCGGCGGCGGCGGGGGCTCAACTGGGGCCTGGCTGGTGGCGAACTTTTGCCTCTTCCTGTCCCGCGCTCGCACGAGTCTGGTCTCGTCGTCAGGCTCTCGTGTCATTGTGGCCGCGCTCTGATCAGCATGCAAACTAACGCCCAGCCCCTGACCCAAATCCATCACAGGCGCGCGCCTCGCTGATTGATTGATTTTCATGCCGACTCCGCCCGGCGCGCAATCATGATCATTGTCATTATCACAGTCGCTCACTCGCCTCATGTGCTCGCGCTCCTCGCACCTCTCGCCGCTTGCCTGATGTTTGTCGTCCCTCTCGTGAGTTCGCTGGTCTCGTTGGTCGCGGGCATTGGTCTCGCCGCACTCGGCACTCTTGTGGCGCGTGCCCGTCAGTCGTGCTCGTCGAAAGCGACTGGACAGGATGCAGCCCATAATCCGACAGCCGACTGGAGTTGATGAAGATTGTCCGACGCGCCGCCGCCGCCTTCATTCGGTCTTGTGGCACTGGCAGCGCAGATCTCGCTCGCCTCATCCTCCTGAGCGTCCGGCGCACGCGACATCCAAATGAGCGCCCGAACGAACGGGGCCGCCCGCCTGCTCGCCACCCAACCGGCACAATATCGCGCGCGATTGACTCGTCACACACTCGCAGCCGGCGGCCTCTCGGGCGTGCCAAGCCGCGAACAGTGTGGGTCGTGGCGAGTCGGCACGAGTGTCGCCACGTCGCGTCTCGCCGTGAGGACGCCTTTGTGTCGGCCGACCGACGGACTCAAGGATCACGCTCTTTCTCTCTCTCGGCTTGGCACCCACCCGACCGACGCACACGCGCCGACGCGCCCAAATCATTCTCACAGCAAACAGCCTGTCCAGTCGGAGGCACGCACGCCACTAGGCGCACTGTGAACCAGCCCACCTCTACCTGTGTCGCCCACTAATGGCCGGTCTCGAGTGTTGTCGTTGTCAAGGAAGTGGCCGTGCGGATTAATTAGTGGTCGCGGAGCGAGAGGCCCGCGCCTGCGCCGACTGGCCTCCACGCAGCCGCCGAGCTGTCCGAGTTCGGACGCCGCGCGTGCAAATACTGCGAATCTTATCAGCGAAATTGGAGAGCCAAATTGGGCCAGGCGAGATATTTATAGTCTCGCCAGCCGCCACGCGAAACCATTCGTTCCGGTCGAAGTGTTGCGCGACACCATGAAAAAGTCGGGAACTGGCGCCCGCGCCCGCGCCCACAGCCAGCGAGGCGAGCGCGGCCCCCGCCCTGAGGTCGGTTGCGTTCGCAATGGACAGGTTACACGCATTTGCTCAATTATCATCGCGCCTCGCCAACAGCTCCCAGTCGTAATGTTAAGCTTGAGCCATTGTCGTCTGGCGCGCGCCCTTCGCCGTTTGTCCTGCCAATGCTGACACGGGCCGCTCACAAAGGCGAACGGAGCTGTTGGGATACCACTTGCTGAAGGGACCTCTCCTTGTTGGATCCATATCGCTCGGAATCTGATTGCGGCCGGTTTCCTTGAGATGGTTACGTAGTTGAGCTCGTGCGCTATAGCACTACCGGCTGTGGTGCAACAGATTCAGACCGCACATCTGTAGGCGCAGAGCGCAGAATGCACGTCGGAAACTCGCAGGCGGCGCTTGCTGCCCTCGCTCTAATGAAAACACCCGCGAAAACGCTGCCACTAAACTGCAATACATGACACCTCTCCGCTAATAGTGTCTTGTTATCTCAGACAATTCTCGCCAATGAACTTCACCAGCACCATATAATTGTTCATTCAATTCCGGCTATTGATGAGAATGACTCGGGTTGAGCGATTGTGAGGTGAGCCAAGATTGGGAGCAGGCGGTCCAGAGTGTTGTCATGACTCAAGAAGTCAAATTGCGCCGAGTTCAGTGCAACTATCAGCCGGAGAATGCTCGCTTTATGCTCGAATGTGACTTCTCGAAGCAATATGATCACTATTACAGGCGACGGCTCCAGAAAACTCGGCCCTACATTGAGTTCAACTGCCGGCAAAAATGGGACCCGGACATCCCTATTTACAATCTGGCTGAAATAGCTACGTTCGGCTGCGGCTCTCAGGAGTCGGACATCGACTCGGACATAGGCTCCACCTCGATCGTATCTTCGCCCGGAACTCCCCACAGAACCGATAACAACTTGTTTTGCAATTACAAATTCAAGAAGAGGATTCGGAAACACTCCAACGCCAGTCCAGCGCCAGCTGATCGGCCCCTAACCTCAACTCAAGCTAAAGTTCACCAGCTAACAGATGCCGATGATGATGATGATGATGAGATCGATGATGAGTTTACATCCCCGATATTGGGGGCCCAGAAAATTACTTCAGCCAGGACCGCTCGGGTTTCTTCGCCCAGACAAATCAGAAGGCCAACTGGCGGTCGCTCAGCCACCTGTATTGTGATAGGAACCATCTTCAAGAGAATGAAACTCCAACCAGACGTTGTGGAGGAACTTAGCAAAGGTGACTTCCATGTGAAATGCGAACGTTACTTTGGCCACTATACTAGTCAAGATGACACGCTCGTTTTGGAGGACTCAGAGGAATCAATCCAGCTGGTCGGAAACATCAATCCAAAGCAATTTGTAACAGGTATCATCGTTGCCCTTCTTGGGGTATCAGTCGATGATGGTAGTCAATTCCTCGTGCATGACATATGTTTTGCTGAGCCCAACCCTCAGCTTCTCTACGACGTCCCAGAATTGAGCATCGAACGTCCCCTTGGTAGTTCTAAAACGCCGATCTATCTGATGCTCGTTTCAGGCATGGGCTTTCATCATGAAATGGAGAAGAAAAGTGCACACACCAAGGCTCTTCAAAATATGATTGACTTCATCTGGGGCGGGGCCAAGTTCACCGACGACCCTCGTAGTTCAAGAGTTGCACGTATACTAGTTATGGGTAATAGTTTGCATGAAGACCGGTTTCTGCAGGACGGAAACGGTGGAGATTCATCGCAAGCGCCGAACAATCAAGATGAGATCTTTAAGAGAATGAAACAGTCGCGCCAGGTGAAACAATACTCCGAATCTATCCAGGCTGTCAAGCACATGGACGACTTTTTCGCCCAGCTTTCGAAAACAATCAATGTCGACGTTATGCCAGGCGCCTCAGATCCTTCCTCGCACTTGATGCCGCAACAACCATTCCATCCCTGCATGTTCCCTAAATCTTGCATGTTCTCCACTTTCAACTGTATCACAAATCCACATCATGCCATCTACAACGATAATGTGGAGCTTCTCGCCACTTCAGGCCAGAACGTTGATATAATAAGCAAATTCAGCGGACTCACTGACCCACTGGAGATCATGAAATGTCATCTGTTGTGGGGCAATAACGCTCCGAGTGCCCCTGATAATCTGTATAGCGCCCCATACGAAGATGATGACCCCTATGTCATAGACTTCATCCCTGATATATACGCAATTGGCTGCCAAATTTCCTACAAAATCGATTATTATCAATATACTTCAAGTGACCCATCTGTTGTGAGGCCACTACATTCAAGAGATGATAGCACACGCAGCAGTCTTTTGAGGACTCCAGAATCAGACGTGCTCAATGTCACACCGGACAGTATCTTGACACCAGCACTGAAAATGCCAAGTTTGGAGCACCATCCATCGGCTAACTCATGCTTAGAGCCATCTAAGATTATCTCTGCAAACGAAGCTAGCCATGATAGCCCGGAGACTGCGAAACTTCCAGCGCCGATAAGCGCCGGCCAGGCGATCATGGAATCTCAAGCTCGTCAAGGAGCGGAACATGTTAGGAACAGTACTAACAAGAGACAAACTCTTCTAGTCAGTGTTCCAAGTTTCTGCGATACACTGAGTTGCGTTCTGATTGATCTCACTAATTTGCAACCAGAGCTTCTCTCATTCAAGTGATCTGATAGTCTTTGTAGCTGACGAATAAATTGTCGAGCAATGGTAGAGAACTACTGCGCAAGTTCTGGGCAGACTCTCACATAGACGCACACACCTGTAGCACAGGTGTGCGCATGTGCGCGCGGCAACACTGCTCAATGAGCCGCGCGCCAATCCTCTAACATCCTATACTTCAGTCCAGTCTCACATTTGAATTAGTGTCCACCTACAACGAATCAATCTGATTGTTGATTGGTGTTCGAAATGATCAGCTCAGCTGGAGTGGAGCGTTCTTCTGACGAGTCCTCCGAGAACGATGACGAACAGGCAGAAACTGTGGTGAAGCTAGAGCTAACCGACTCGCAAGACAGTGAGGAAACGGTTGTGAGCGATAGAAGTCCCTTTGATATCCCTCCTACCGGGGCACTGGCAGACTTGGAATCGCAATCAACCGATCAACATGACCAGCACTACCACGAACACAGTGACATTTTATTGCACCCGCGGCAGCAAGACCAGTTGAATGGAGTCAATCCGTCGCATGAGTCCCATAGTGATCGGTGCCCCCAATTCTATAATTATACGCCTTACACGACGACAGACTTTGAGTTTCATGCACAATATGCGCCGCAAACTCACGAACAACAACAAATTCAGTATATGCATGAGGTTCATGCCGAGCAACCGACCTACCAGGAGCTCAGCTATGCGCCTTTCGGTGAGCCCTATGAGCAGCACCCATATCATCATCACCATCATCGTCATCAGTGCGAGCACGACGCTCCTCACCACTGTCACGAGCAGCGAACGGTCGAGCAAATCTACGTGCAGCCCCAACTAATTCAGTCCGCCGGTGATGAATATCAAAGCGACGACGGATCACACCTGCAACAAACTTTCAGGTACCAACGAATCAACTCAAACCACTTCCAGGAAACTCGAGAATATCACAATCATCTGCAATCAAGCACAGTTCACCACTATGGACCGGTCGTCCGCGACCAAGGCGACGAGCTCTTGAGCCAGCAACAGTCGCAACAGGAACAACAACAACAGCTCCAACAACCACAGCTGAACGAGCACAACTATACCCAGTCGAGCAGCTTGCCACCAGAAGCTGTTGAGTATGATCACATAAGTGCGAGCGATGCGAGCCAGAGCCAAGACTTGGGTGTTGATATTCAGATGGATAGCGAAGAGCGTGAGCAATCCATGAGTGAGAAGATGCGGGAGATGAGCAAGAATTACCTGAACCAGAGACGTCGCAAGGACCGCACAATGTTCACTAAGAGCCAGATCAGCAGCCTCGAGCACGAGTTCCAGTCAGCTCGATACTTGACGCGCTTGAGACGCTACGAGATCTCTCTCCAACTCGAGCTCACTGAGCGTCAAGTGAAGGTAAGTGTAGACAATCACGTCCGAAAACCTAAGGCCTAACATCCGCAATGACCTGATACGTATTGACTGATAGAGACTTTCTATTTGTAACCACTGCAACATAGGTTTGGTTCCAGAATCGGCGCATGAAGAGCCGACGCATCAAAGAGGCCACAGGTCGTAGTTGCACTGATCCGGGCCGAGACGGCACAGGCGCTACGACGAGTCGCGTCGCTACGACAAGCCCACTCAGATGAGCCCCGGAGGGAGCTATTGAAAGCTTGACTAAGAAACAAAACGGCCGAACCTCGTGAGTCGGATGATTTGGACACAGTGGTGCTTCTGCCACAAGGCGTGATATTAGATTTCTCGACCCTCTCTCTTTGTCTCTCTCTCTATCTGTGCCGGCTCGGGGCTGGGTTCGCAACAATTCGTGCGTGATGTAACTTCTGTACTGAGACTACTAGTACGCGAACATTTCCCTTTTCGTTGTAGTGGTCGCGGGCAACACAGAATTCGTTTCCTCGATTGTCTGCTATTCGAACAATTTAATGAGAAAACCATAACCCCGCCGCAAGTGGCTGTTGCAAAGTTGCAAAATTGTGGCTGATTGTTGCGATGTCTGGGCGACCCGACTGAGCGTTGCTTTTAAATTTGCGCGCCACTCGGCCAGTGCGTGGACGCCCGCATGGCGCTTTTCGGGCGATCGCACACGTTGATCCCTCGCTCGCTCTTGGGAAGCACAGGAAATCGCACTCTTCGCATGCTGGCCTGTCTCAAAGCGGCGTGAGGACTTCATAACAACCGTTCGATATCTCGTCACTCAACCAATCACAATCTGTAACGCCTGTGTCTATTAGAGTCGCAAGTTATATTTCTTGCATATTTCTACTATCCTCTATTGAAATGGCCCCGAAGAAAGCCGTCAAGGCTGCAACAACAACCTCCGCAGCACCAGCCGCACCCGCTGCTGCCGCTGCCTCAAAATCAGAGCCTAAGAAGGCTACGAAAGGCAAGCCAGTGAAGAGAGTCAAGCCTAGGGATAGAAAGGCCAAGTGTGGAAGACTATATGCCAAGGCTGTCTTTCTGGGTTACAAGAGATCGCTTCGCCATCAAAGTTGTCACACAGCCCTTCTAAGAATTGAAGGCTGCATTACCAAGAAGGATGCAGAGTTCTACTTGGGCAAGAGGACCGCCTATGTCTACAGAGCCAAGACCAAGAAACTCATCAAACCTGAGGGTATCAGAGCGAAGAAGAGAGTTATTTGGGGCAAGGTCACAAGGACGCACGGTAACTCGGGTGTTGTTAGGGCCAAGTTCAAGAGAAACCTTCCATCTCAAGCCATGGGCAACAGAGTTCGAGTGATGCTCTACCCGTCTATAATTTAAATGAAAAGGTTATGGAATAAATCAAATTCACCGACTCCCAACAGAACTCCTAACATTTAAATTGATCAACATTTACAGAAACTCTATGGATTATTGAGCATGTGCTGCTGTCCGGTCACGGGGGATTTTGTTGCAATCAAGTCGGCAACATGTTCTATCGCTGCTTCAGGTCTATCCTTGTGTAAGAGGAAATATGATTGTACATCTGCCATAGTCAGCTGTACATCATGACTCAGGCGATTCTCAACTTTTTGTATTGCCGCCAGAAAATCTACTCCTCTGAGGTGGCTTGCGACCGATGGGTAGAATCTTTCGAAAGCTCTCACTAGTTGAGTATCGGTGGCATATCCTATGTAATATTTCATGTCCACTCTACCTGGCCGGGTGAGCGCAGGATCCAATTTGTCTGGGTAGTTGGTCGTCATGAACATAAGTCTCTCTTCGGATGAAGCAACACCATCGAGAACATTTAGTATCCCACTCAATGTTACCCTGCCGAGTCCTTGATAGGCAGTTTTGTTGAGGTCGATATCTTCCCGACTCAAGAAGGCCGCATCAATGTCCTCGAGTAAAATGATGCTTTTTCTAGGAGCCACATTGAGCAGGTAACTCAAACGCTCGTCGGACAGTGTAGCATTGCTGAGATTCATTTGGCATATATCATACTCCAGTTTTCCAGCAAGAGCCATGATGTACGAGCTTTTTCCACAGCCAGGAGGCCCGTGGAGGAGATAGCCTCGCCTATATGGCACACCTCTCTGTGAATACCATTCACGAGAACTGAGAAATTCTTGTACATCGGACAGGATGCTTTCGGCGACATTTTTGTCGAGTATCACAGACTCAAATTCGCGCCTTCGTCGTGGTTCCCCGAATGGTTCCCATTCACTAGTTCGAGGCTCATATATCACAGTTTTTCCATCATGTTTAGATGACTCGAGATCTTTAGCATAACTTAACATCTCAGAGAATATCTCTTTGTTTTGCCCAAGACAGGTGAACTTGATTGTTTCGAAAGGGTGGCCCATGTTGATGTCAACTGAAGTCTGCTGCCTATCACGCTCTACTTTCATCCATTTATTGTTGAATCTTCACTTGTTCAATAATAGGTTAGGAATATATATATATATATAGATATATGGTTAGTATATTTTCTAACTGCGTCGACTAATTAAGTGTAATAGTTTACTTACTTGAAAAAATGAGTTCCAACGCTAGGCACAAAGTTAAATTCTGATGTAAACTGACCTGAGTCTCTTTGGTGGAATTGAGTGACTACACTTAGGTGCTGAGCACTCTTGTGATGGTAAGTCAGCCAGTTTAGTATCCATGGGTAGCTTTGGTCTCGATGAGTGATTTCGAGGGTCATCATGCAGTGTCGCCTAAAGAGTATCTGTCCTATAGATAAAAATTGTCTGCACGCCGCCACTCCAGCCCCGACACCGACTAGACCGAAGCCAGCCCCAAAATAAGGGTTGTCCCCGAGGTTGGAGAGGATTTTATCGACGAAGTCAATCATCATACATCGGATAACTGTCAATGCGAACTCCCGAGCCGAACGACTCTATGGTCAAGGATGATATCGAGCTAAGAGTTGTGTTCGATTTAGCTTACTGGAATGCATTGAGAACACCCGCGATCACGCATGCAACTTTTCCGACTTTCCGCGCGCAAGCACACAGAAACATAGAATCCTGCAAACTTGACGATGATCAACGTCAAAAGGATTCATGTGGTGCACGTAATTGTTTTTGTCCGCCATTCAAAGATAATTTATACGATTTAATAACACAGTTGTATCATCGCATCCAAGATGGTACGTGTTGTTATTGCCTGTGTGGTACTTGTAGAATTGCTAACCGTGACAACAACTTCTGCAACCACTCCTTCACCTGATGCAATACATCTTGACCATGATTATAAACTCGAACAAAAACAAGATCAAGAGCAAAACGATAAATACCAGAATGACACCTCCCTAGCCGAAGCATATCTGTTTGGCTCACATGAGCATGAGATCGACTTCAATAAAGCCTACACAATATTGAAGGAACAGTCAGAGGAAGGCAACCCGACGGCTCACTTGTATTTAGGATTTATGTATGCTGCCGGCCTAGGAGTTCATCCTAGTCAATCAAAAGCTCTTGTGTATTATACATTTGCAGCCGCTTGTGATAACTTGTTTGCGAAGATGGCCCTAGCCTATCGCTACTGGTCAGGTATATCCGTCCACCAGAGTTGTGAATCTGCGTTGAAATACTATCGCGAGGTTGCGAAGAAAGTGGAAGAAGAATTCTCATTCAGCGGTGTTCATATGATCCAAAGGATTCGCCTCTATGATGAACATGAGAATCCCAGCTCATATGGAAGCTCAATTGTTGACGATGATCTCATTCAATATTATCAATTTTTAGCTGATAAAGGTGATATCCAAGCACAGGTCGGACTCGGCCAACTACATTTCCAGGGTGCTCGCGGTGTTGAGCAGGACCACCAGAAAGCGTTATTTTATTTCAAAAAGGCTGCTGAATCAGGAAATACGAACGCCATGGCTTATCTTGGCAAGATTTATTTGGACGCCAACTCAGCTGTTGAACAAAATACGGCCTTAGCCTATGAGTATTTCAAGAAAGCTGCTGACCAGGAAAATCCAGTTGGACAAAGTGGTCTTGGACTCATGTACTTGCAAGGAAAAGGAGTGCCGAAAGACTACAAGAAAGCGTTTGAATACTTTGAAGCTGCTGCGAAGAAGAATTGGGTTGATGGACACCTGCAATTGGGCATTATGTATCACAAAGGCTTAGGGGTGAAGAAAGACTATCGACAAGCATTGAGATATTTCCAACTGGCCTCTCAATCTGGCCACGTGTTGGGTTTTTACAACCTTGCTCAGATGCACGCAGCTGGCACGGGAACTATACGAGAGTGCCGTATAGCTGTGGAACTATTAAAGAATGTTGCAGAGCGAGGCCATTGGGGAGAGAAGTTTATGCAAGCATATCAAGACCACCGTGAAGGTGACCCGAAAGCTTCATTTGTCAAATACGCTTTCTTATCAGAGCTAGGCTATGAAGTTGCACAAAGCAATGCCGCTTTCATACTGGACAGAGAAGAGCTTCTGTCACTATTTTCTAAAAACACTAGCTACAAGCGAGCCCTCATGTACTGGGCACGATCAGGTGCTCAGGGTTATGTGATGGCTCGTGTGAAACTTGGTGACCATCATTACTATGGTCAAGGCACGAAAGTGGACTATGAGGCAGCCGCGAGTCATTACCGGATCGCATCAGATCAACTGAACAATGCACAGGCTTTTTTCAATCTCGGCTACATGCACGAGAGAGGCCTTGGTTTGAAGCAAGACATCCATTTGGCGCAGAGATACTACGACCTGGCTGCTGAAGCAAGCGAAGAAGCACAAGTGCCAGTTGCGCTGGTCAAACTCAAGCTGAAGGTAGTTAACTTCTGGAGTACTCTGAAACTCATGCAATACCTTGACTTCTTGAGCGAGGATTGGGACTTCTATGTGATAACAATATTGCTCGCCCTGTTGGTGTGCCTACTCGTCATGCGCAGGTGACTTGGTTGGCTTATCGCCACACTCAGCGCAAGTGCAAATAAACTCATAGCTAGCATCACGTAACAGTGACCAACCAAAGAAGCTCCACTTTGTATCAGTTTAATTTCGTTAGTGTCAGCTGTCTATGTTTATATGCCGAACTCCCCGGAAATTAGATTATAACTGAACTTTGCGAAGGCTTTTTATCATCCTTGACTCAAATGAACCCTCGAAACCGGTTCGATGATTGTAGGGGCGCAAATTTATGTCGCCGAAAGAGCACTTTCTTGCACAGTTAGTACTTTTTCGATTTATCGCTGACACAAGTACGTCTGAAGTTGACGATAATCGTATGATAATCTGCAAGCTAAACCCAGTAAGCCACCAGCGTTCGCTAGATGCGCTGCTCGCTCGCTGAGTCTGCGCGATGACTCATAGCAATCGATCAGACTAACGAGCGCTCGTCCGGCTGCAGGTTCTACCTTGGCTTTGACGTGCACGTGCCCTAGGGGAGATGCGCCACGGAGCTTGTCGCAGCTGTGGCGGTTTGTCTACGATCTGTTGTGAGTTGCGCAACCAAGAGAAGGGCCAGTCAGCCTCGCGTGTGGTCTCGCTCGGCCAAGTTGGAGAATGTCCGAAAGTCGTGGGCGGACAGCGAGCAGGAGGATAAGCCGCCGAGTGCCGTTGCGCAGAGTCGCTGGTTGGAAGACTTCAGCCATCGCATTGCTGTGCGCGCAAGGGGTGTGTCTAGCCGGAATGAGCGCAAGAAACTTTCACAGCTCCGTTGCAATGCGGACGCAACCCAGCGCTCTCTCGTTCAGCAGTCCAGCCGCTCGCTCGCTGGGTCGCGCGCCTCTTCGCCGCCTTGGGCTAGCCATCTCTGGACAGCCCGCGAGAGAGACGGCCCGCGGCGCGCTGAAGGGCGTGCGCCGGGCGGACAAGTGAGTAGGCTTGGAGTTGCTGCGCGAGCGCCGAGTTGAACGCCTAGGTCGGGAAGGCGGACGCGCCAAGCGGCTGTGCGCCGACAGCAGGCCGCCCACAAGTAACACACAATGGAGTGAGCTTGCGCTTTCAGTTGGTCTCGAGCTCGCGAACACGGAGTTTGTTTTCTTTTCGCACTCGAGCACTCAGCAAACGGCCAACGGGCTCGCCGTTCGCTCGCCGCCGCCGCCACACAAATTCGTCTCGCCCGAGAGGAGAAACACACTCTCACACTTGTGTCCTACAGTCAGCCAAGTCGTTGTTGTTGTCGTCACCGTCGTCGTCGTCGTCATCGTGGCCGTCGTCGTTGGCGCTGTTGATGTTGTCGCCGCCGACGTAGTTGTAAGTCCGACAAGTCGGTCAATCGGCTAGCTAGAGGTCGGCAAGTGGCCAAACTACATCAAGATATTACAAGTTCAAAATCATCCAATGTGAACGCTCCAGTCGCACCAATTGCGTGCGAACTCAAGCCCGCCCGTCGACGCCGTCAACTTGAGCAGCTCAGCTTGCCCGAGTCTAGTCAATGGGAGTGTCAACTTGCTCAAGTAGTCTACGTCAGCATCACCCAGTTATCAGGCCCGCGTCCGATCTGCATACTGTCCACTCCGGGGATATGCGGTCAGTCTCCATGGTCCTCAAGTCAAAGCCTCACTGACCATCTCGAACACAGCCAACATGGTCCGCGATCATCTCGGCGCAAGTCTCTGGAGCTGAGTTCGGTATCCTTGTGGTTGCGATGACTCGAGAGCGCGACAAGCGGGCCGCTCGCGAGCAGCGGCTGCTCGATGCCGCCCGTCTCGGCCATCTGGACCAGCTCGAAGAAATCCTAAGTCAAATGACACAAGTCAAAGCCAAGAAACGCTCAACTCCGCTCGCAAGGTAAGTTCCGGCGCTTGTTTACAAATGAATGTCGCCCCCTCGTTGAAAGAAAAATGTGCCGCAGCGCCCATAAAAAATGGTCTGGCTCGGCCCTGCGCCGATCGGCCAATTTCACACTTACTCGCGAAGCGACAAGCCGATGGGCGCACGCTCATACTTTGCACTCCAAAAGTCAGTTGTTTGTCAACACACACAACTTCACCGACTAAATGTGGAGCCCGCAGAGTTATGGAATTAGGGCAAGTCAGTAGCGGTTCCGTTGCGCAATCCGCGGCGCGCGCTTGAGCAAATTAGATCTTAAGCAAGCTCCCTCTAGTCCAAGTACTTTGACCTGCATTTCCGCTTTGAATTAGCAATATCTTTTCATGATCTTATCTTCTGGCCTCTCACTTGCAGACTCGCGCACAGACTTGGCGCGCGATCGCCCTCTGAGCGTTCGGCGCCTCACAGCTGTCCAGAGGCAGCAGCCACAAATTTTTTCGCCATCTGTCCTGTCTACTTATCACAGAATTGCTCCTGTATATTTTCCGCCAATACGTCTTCCTCTATTGGCATACGGGCCCTCTGAGTGGCTTGGGCGCTAACTCGATCGCGTAAAGCAGCTCCTTGTTGCTTCTGTTGCATTTGAAGTTGCGCTTCCTGTTCTTCTCGTCACCTTTGTCGAAAACACTCAGCAGACAGTCGGCTTTCGAGCTGACATTCTCTATGATATTGCTGAACGAGTTTGACCGCGGAGCCTCAAGCTCGCTCAATTCTGCGCGCTCGTTTTTATCCACTTCATCGCGACTCACCACTTCGGTCGAGTTGGGCTGGAACAGGTAAGAGTTACGCAATCGATGAGTGTAAGTGATGCCGCTCATATAGTTCAAGGCCACCCAAGCAACAGGCTTCAGCTTCTGCTCGTTCGACGACCAGAGGCGCGCCTCGCGGATGTTACTTAGGGGCCTACAGATGGTCCACCTGTCTTTGCGACCGGCCCCATTGGTCTCGTCGTTCTCGCAGTTTTCGAGCGCGCGTCTGAAGGTTATGAGCGCCGTGTAGAATTCGAGCTCCCCTTGTTCTCCATATGCGCCGAGTGCCCGCATCTCAGCCAAGTACTCCGAGTTCAAGTAGGCGTAGGCGGACGAATCATTCGTGAGCCTGTGCGATACCTGCACCAATCGATCGTGGTTGCGCTCGCCCATCTCGTCAACCAACTGGCCCTGAAGCTCCAGTGGCAGGTGAAGATAATATAGCGGCGCACGGTTTCTGGCTGATCATCGGCACGACGCGTAGCCACAATTACCTGATATTGGTACAAACACGGATCGTCGGTAGTACCCGAGCGCTGATAGTGCTGACCTTGGGTGTACTTATCCGACGGTTTCAAGTCGAATGCATCTGGTTTGCCGGATTTGGTAGGCTCATCGTCGTTGCCGGATGACTGCTCATCATTCTCGTTGTCACTCTCGTCCTCATCGTTGAAGTCGCAATCGTCATCATCCGCTGCTGGCTTGGTGTAAGCGGCGCGTGTTTGCGAATATGCTGCCGCTGCCTTCGGGTCGTATTTCGTCTCGACCGTCCGGTTGTGCGCGAACTCCACCAGACTCAGACCAGTGTAGACGCAGTTGATGTCGTTGTCGTGACAGAAGCCGCACTCGCCGCGCTTGTACGACTCCCAATCGGCACACTTGTATGCCACGGGAAAGCACTGCTCGAGTTGCATGTTCTCATTCTCACTGCCACGGCCCGAGCTGCTCGCATCTTGGGGGTACATTTGGGCGCCTGTGGCGTCTTTGTCTGTGCCAGTTTGTTTCAGCAATTCGCGATGTTTAGGACACTGTTCAGGGGCTCGATGGGAGCTAGAGTTGTGCCAGTGAGCGTGCTTGTGGGCGAAGCTGACGAATTTGCTGATCAGCTCGTGCGCGTACGAGTGGGCACAGACGATGTTAAGATTGACCGCATCTTTGAAGTTGAGATCCAGCAAGTTGCTCAATCGATCCTTGATGCTGATCGTGGAACACTCTGGCTGCTTATAGCCACCGTTCACGTAAACGTCGTAATGAGCGCAGTTCTCATTGAGCCCGAACAATGCTGTATCAGTGTGCAGCGCCACGACTAGACTGGCGCTTTGGGGCGACAAACGACGCCGGCCGTGATCGAGATACCCACTGCCGCTGGCAATCTCTTCAACCTTACCCGAGTTTGACGAAAAACACGGGCCAGCTGGATCGAGACCGGTGATGCGACCGAGCCCTTTGGCATAGTAACCCGCGAAGCCGCAAATGTGAGCGCCCAGAGAATGGCCGATCATGTGATAGTTGCGCGCATCTGGTTGGCCCGTTATCAAGGTTAGTCGATTCATGAACTCGCCTAGTATTGCTCCCACATATTTCGTGTCGCTCACAGAGGCTCCGTAGTCGAGAGGCAGCACCGGTTTCGAGCCGCCCGACCAGTCGACAATGAAAACGTTGGCGGCGCTATTGTTGAGGACCAAATCTTTGATGGTGCACATCCAATTGTCGCCGTTCCAGTCGGATAGGAAGCCGTGCACCAAGAAATAGGTGGGAAGATGGGCATCATAGAGTTTGCTATCGATCAGTTGCTCGCGAATCGAGCTCTCATTCAGTTGTGGCCGATCCGAAATGTGCCCATTCTTTGGCTTCAGCGTGATCTTGTCATTCTGTCCGCAGCTCAAGGTCACATTTGAATGCTTCTTGCCACCATAGAAGTAAAGGGTGGGCGGTTTCTTGAAGTTAGAGCCACGGTCGACGAAACACTTGGCGACAAAGTCAGTGCTGTTGCTGGGCATCTGCGAGCTACTCGTCGACTCATCGCTGGCAGATCGCGAGGCCGACACTCGAGCGCTAGGCGCCCAGTCGCTCACAGATGCGACAGGTGCTGGGCCTGACAGCTTTGAGTCATTACTCAAGCGATTGTTACTTCGCCGATGCGCATCGCCGACTCGACTGCGGAAGTTTTTCGCCTTCGCTGCCAAAGTCTTAAATGGCCGCTTGATTTGTGATGTGATCGAGCCATCAGCAGGCCTCTCGAGAGCTGTTGAAAGCACCACAACTACGAAACATGCCAATGTGAGTTGCCGTATGGATTTCATCATCTTCCACTCTTAGGCTATGGCCGAGAGTTCGTTGGTTACTGTCTGGAAAACCTGTTAGGTACCTGTTGAGTTCCAGCTCGATCGTGTCTGTCCTTGTCACTGTCTGATGCTGCTTAATCACTAGAACTCGTCTGGTCCTCATCGGGATGGTGGTCACAGAATCGATGCGTCTGTGCGTATTTTTGGACCGCGACCAAAAAATACACGAGATGAATAGATGATCAAATGACAATGACAATAATTCAAATCGTTGTTGCTCCGATTGGCTCTCGTTCAATCTATTTGTGGCACTCAGAGCTTACTTTCTGCGCCCCCGCTCGTAGCTCTTTGCTGGCCACGAGTTGTGTCTGTCTACTGTCCCAGCGGAGGCGAAAGTTACCCGATCGGCACCCGCTGTCACCCAGTCGCGTGTTGACCTCTGCCGGCCTTGAGCGTTCAATGCCGGCGCGGAAGATATTGAGATCTTTCGCTGGATAGCTCAACGAATACACCATCTAGCTACTAACTAATGTTGCGCAGTCCTGGCCCACAGAATTTTTTGTTGAAGTTTGTCGACAGGATAGATGCTAACAGGGGGCCACCATAGGCTCCATATGGTGTCACACCAAGTAGAATAGGCCATAAAATTTGTGACACTAGAGATTTTGACCAATTTTACGAGCGCTTCCGCTCGTAAATCAGTCATCGTTTGATGCTGTCGGCCACCACATCGCATGGGCGCCGTTTGTAAGAACCCAATTCTCAATTTGACGTTTAATCCTATGCGTTGATCTCTGCGCGTCCTCGACTCTGCGGGTGCATACTTTCAAACAACAACGGAAGCTAACATTTCTCATCCTGTCTCGTTCCAATCACTATTAAAATATCTGATTTGAAGTTTGCGTAAATGTTCCGGCCCGAACAACGTACGCGACCCTGTGACGGGCTTCACTTGTTTGCACCATGCGGCACTCAATGGCCATTCAAAGTGCGTCCACTTGTTACTCGAACACGGCGCCAAGCTCAATGCTGTCGACTACAAGGGATCCACAGCCCTTCACCTAACCGCCTGGGCTGGTAATCTCCAGATTGTTCGCCAACTACTCGAACACTCACCGACCAGCATGGTTGACGCTGCGGGTACCAGCGTCATGTCATCTTCTGTGCGCCAATTGGCGTCCGACATGACGTTGGCGCGGGAACACCATGAGGTTGATGTAAATTTGGGCAACAACGACAACCAGACAGCTATCTCGTTGGCGGCCCAGTTTGGGCACACAGAGGTGGTTGCTGAGCTATTGCGCAATGGAGCCAATCTGCACCTGCGCAACAATCAGCTCGAGTCCCCATTAGATCTCGCCTGTCTTAATGGGCGTCTCGATACTGTACGCCTTCTTCTCAACTCAGCCAACGAGCTTGAGGAGGCATTGCGTCGTTCGCACTCAACCATCACGATCTCAACACCAGGTGACAAAAATCTTAGTGCTTATCATGCACAAACCGCGCAACAACACGCTCGTCGAACTCCCATAGTGAGCGGATGGACATCACTATTGCGCAACAAGAGTTCCGCCAAAACTAGTCAAACTGGACAAACACAAATTTCACCCTCGAGCACTGACCATGCAGCTGAAAATCCACAACAACAGCACTGCAGACGAGCCTCTTTGATATCCGCAGGAGGCCAGTGGCCGCTCGACACCACAACTCGCCAGCAGCGCTACATCTACGCACAGGGGCAGCAGTATTCGTTGGATTCGCGTACTTCTGCCGCGATTGGACTCGCGCAATCGGCGGAAGAGCTCGAGGAACGCCTTCTAGACCACTCTCCGCTTCACATGGCTTTTCGCCGTGGCCATTCAAATGTTGTCGAGCTACTACTCAATCACTATCAAGCAAACCCTTTGCAAGTGACGAGCGTGGGCAGTGTGCTGCACGAGCTTGCGCTCAGTTGCGGTGGCGGCGGCGGTGTCACGGGAGCGAGCGCTGTTGAGCTTGTGAACGCCTTCGTGGAGCACCTAATCTACTTGAATGGTGGCGATTGCCTAAAGGTGAAATTTTTATGGGAAAAACTACTGTCCATGCGTAACAGTCAGAACAAGAGCGTCGCTGATTTACTGAACGAGCGCAACAATCGTACAGCTCTAGAGGTGCTTAGATTTCTCTTAGAGACAGGTGATCAACTTGGCAGAGGCTTAATCGGTAATCGATTAGTTTTCCAGCAGCAACAACAGCACCAGCAACTCTTTTGCAATGCACAGGCCATCAACTCATTTGTCACCCTCAAGCGCCCCTCAAAAAACCTCGCTGTTCACCGAAACGAAAAGATCCAAGTGCCCCTTGCAACGCAGCGTCTGACGACCGGACTGTGTCATGAACAACAGCAACCTCCGCTTCAGCCCTCGCCCATGCAGAAAAACAACAATGCAGTTCACGAAAGGCAAGATCTGAATGACACTAATGCTTTGTATATGCAACAGCATCAACAACTGATTTGCCAGGAGGTCAACCATGTGCAACAAGCTCAAGAGCAATTAGCGCGCTCGGCCTCGGACCTGTCGCGCGACCAGCCAGTGGCTGAGTGGCGATACAAGCCTTGCGATACCAATGGACACTTGTTCCACCAACAATTAGGTCAGTATTGCGGTATGCAGCAGTACCAGCAGCACCCTCCGCACCAGCATCAAGTTATACAAGATGACGGCGAGCCTCGACATCGATCTCGCAGTCGCGATTTAGGCTCCCTCCTTATGGAGGCTAACAATGACGCAACAAAGCCTCGCGAACGTCTATACGACAACCAGGAGCTCACTCAAAACTACCGCCAACCCTCAGTTGATGACCAACCTCAAGCTACCACGAGCCAACTGGTGCGTTCGCAAACCGATTGCAGTCACCTGATGGCCAAGTTCTTTCCGGCTCAACAGTCCTTCTCATCGTCTTCCGTAGGTAGCAATGCTAACGGTGTAAGTCAACCTGCGGCTACAATGGTACAGGTGAATAGCGAAAACTCATCACTCGCTGCTATTAGTTCTGGTCCGGCTGGCCAACTAGCGCCCACACGCTTAGCGCATCGCAGTGCAACGCTAGACCGACGTGCAATCAATCGACACTATCACGTCTACGAGCACGAGTTTTACCCGCCGCGACTGGTCAGCAACAGTGATGAACTTAGAGGGCGCCAGGTAGTGGCAATTGTGCCGCCGCTTGATCGGACTCCCGATAATCTGAGACGACAACAAGTGGACCAGCGACAACAAAACTTACGAAATCTTCCACAACAACATCACGACGAACAGCACCCCCAAGAAATAAATCGATTTGTGTGCAGACAGACTCGCAAAACTAGCCAACAGAAGCCGCTTACAGCCATGAACGCATCTATTACGAGCGGCATTGTTGGTAGCAACAACATACAACCAAGCTACAGTTACGATAGTCACCTGACTGCCAGTTCATCATCTGATGGCGCGACGAGGTGCGAGCCACCCACATGCATGTCAACAGCTCCACTCCAACATTCGGGGTCGAGCAGTGGCGGTTCGCGACAGTCGATCTTGACCGGCGTCTCACTCGATATGGACACACGCGGCGAACGGCTTACAGTGAGTGGCACTAGGATCACCCTGCCCGACAACCCCGAGGTCCTCGAGTTCAATCGTCAGGACTCTAGACATAGCTCTAGTTTTGACTGCTTGCCTCACGCACGGGCCGAACAAAGCGTATCGACAACTGCCGATGTGTCTCGTCGACTCACCACTTCCGGTCACAAAGACTCTACGCCACAAACTGGCGATTTGTCGCGGACGGGATTGCCGGACCAGTCGCAAAGACGTACGGACGAGAAAGGACGCTTGCCGCCACAGAAGCCGCCGCGTCCGTCCAAAAATAGCCAGCAAATTTACAGGACCATGCAATTGAATCGTTCAAAATCGAGTGCCTCGAATCAGACACAGACAACAGTTGCGAGTCGGAGCACGCCCGACAAACAGGAGTCGGTAACAGATACAAAAGTCGCCATATACGATTTCCCATCGCCTGCTACGCTGAACAGCTCAATTGGTGCTAGGTCGGGGGCAGTCCGATCCAACTCGGGCGGACAGATTCGCCACACACCCCTTAGCTCGATCTCGTCGAAAGCTCAACTTCACTCGAAGAAACAATCAATCACCAAGGCACCCCGTGAGCATCCACCACCACCCCCACCGCCCCCGACTAGTCTCGCAGATCCCTCTGTTATAGAACAAGTCGCGAGTGCAACAAGCCAAACAATGCTCACTTCAGAACCTTCCTCGCTCACCGAGTCAACATCTTCTTCGACGTCACAGGTTCATCAAAATACAATGAAGAAATCTAACGGCACTGAAATCGATTCTGGTGTATGTACGAGCAATTCACCTGCAAGTTTGAGCCATGACTCCGACAGTGCCGGTCGGGCACCCTGCAGATCCTTGTCGGTGAGGGCGGAGGTTTGCGCCGAATCGGATAGGACATCGCCTCCGTCTCCGCGAACTGCTCAGCTCAGCATCGAACAGATGTTTTCGCCGTTAAATGAGGTATGTTGAACATCACGCTCTGTTGTTGATATCCATTACAACTCTTAAGTTGGAGCAGCCCACCACTTCTTAAGTTCGATTGAGTTAATCCTAGTGGGTTTTTGTTCATAGTTGTTCTTTTTTAGTTTCACCACCCTAACTGTTCACGTCCATGTCACCTTTGTCCACTTGTTTCCACCCTTTATTTGCCAGACTATGGTCTGCACTCAAGATGAGGCAGGTCAAACCAACCTCGACATTAGAACTACTGAACGAGACAACGAGTACTCCGACAGCGATCAAAAGTCTTTGTCGAGCGAGAACCAAACCAGCAGTTTGACAAGCGAGGTAGAAATGGTTTTTAGCTTACTGGATACAACCAGGAAAACGGACGAAGCAGAACTCCGGAACTCGAGCGACACCTGTGCGGCTGGATATGAAAATTGTATTGATCTTCAGTACAAATTGGGTCATTCGCGATGTCGTTCAATCGGTAATCTATTTGCCGAGCTGGCGCAAAACTCCAGCGAGCCTTCACCTTTGCCATTTGACACGAGTCCGAGCCTGTTAAGTCGGAAGTCTGCTGGGTTGGGTCATGCTTATGAAAGGCAGTATAACTCCGGAGATGAGGATGACGACTACGCGTGTTCAAGCGATACTTCTTTGGTTCACGAGTCGCCCAATTTGAACTCAGTTGTGTATTCCCCTAGAACTGACATCCCATTGCCTTCTGTTGCTGTGAGTGACGGCAAAGGAGTTACTCTTGAAGTAGTTTTGAGTGAAAACGAGCGAGCAAGTTCGGGTGATAAAGTATTCTATATCGATACCAAAGTAAGTTTTAGTTCATTATAGCTAAGTTAATACCTCTCGATGTAAATAACAATACTAACCAAACTTTGGATGTATTTACCATCGCCGCTCCCACAGGAATTGACAAAGATCTCTCAACTGGATGAGAGCCATACCTCGACTACGAAGGCGGATCGGGCCACTCTCACCGACGAAGAGCTCTGTGCAAGTGTCGACAAAGATCTCGGATACATACGGCTCACCCTCAAAAAGCGTCGCAATATCGACCCTGATGTAGCGATGTCAAACGCACAAGCGGTTAGCCAAGACAATAAGTCGATTGCTAGTGAAATAATTGCATCAGAACCAAAATCAACTGATCTCGAGGAAATACTAAGCCTCAAAACTACCAAAGTCGAACAAGAACATTCTGGTGATACAGAAGTTGCTGATTATAATATCGAGCAGGCGACCGGAAATGCCCCGTTAGAGGCGACGAGTTCAGGTGCCACCCAGAGCGAAGAGGATGTTGAACCGCTGGTGATGGCTCAGCGTAAGGAGACAACACGCAAAGACTCGAGCGATTCGATGGACGCGAGTCAAGTATCTTCTAGCTCCTCAGATTTGTCCATCAAGTCGATCGTGATTCTGCGGCAAAGTAAGACCTCTGGCGAGGTTATTGAATGCAACGCTGTCGATCAATCCAGATGTTCGCCTAAAGTGGAGCTCGAAAAGACAACAGAAGATGAGACTAACTGCTCATTCCAGTCGAGAGGACCTAGCAAGTCATCGCTGGTGGCCGAGACAGCGAGAAAACTAGAGGCTGCGGCCACCACCAAGGCTGAAGTCACCGGTCCAGTTGCAGCAGCACGCAAGACGAGACAGGTGGAAAAAGAGAAAGTCGCAGAAGGTGCGTCGCAAGAAACAAACACAGAACGGGTAGAGAGTGTGAGGCCGCTCAGCAAAATCCTGAACAGTCCTCTGGCACCCGTTCGCCGCAATGTCTGCTGGCCACCGAAACCTAATGCTAAAAGTCCCCAGCACGAGACGAAGGCTTCAAATTGTAGTCTCGCGAGTCAACCGCCTGAAGTTGCGCAACCTCTCGGAAAAGTTGCGGCGAATAGGCTTTCTTTTCAGAAGCTAATCGAGCAGAATGACAAAGACACTGCCCAAGTGTTGAATGTTAAGAAATCTAAACCGCCGCCTCCCTTGAAGCCAGCCGGTCTGGTCGCTAGTCGCATCAAGATCTAGACCTGAAACCTTTGTTACCATTCTTGGCTATAGTAAAAAGTGTCTGCACACAGTCGGTCGAACGTAGCGAGTGGACTACTTTCAAAGTTATGTGTGTCTAGATCACTAGTCGTGGGACTAACGCCTCATTATATCTTTTTGATACCAAGAGAAAACAGTTTGAGACAAAGTCATTAGAAGGACTCTGACACTCTTAGTTTAGGCATGTCATCTGTTAGAACCCGATGCTTATAATTATGATTGGTGATCGAGAATGCGTGTCAAGGCTGAGAACCGAGGCATAGCCTTGTCAGTATTCTCCGAAGTCGTTGAGTGGAATTCTTCGACGTGCGGGTTTGGTTGAGCTTTGGCAAGAGAGCGCAAACTTGAGGTCCTGCATCATTTGTTCGCACATGGGATCTCGTCCGAGTTTGCGGCGCATGAGCCACATAAAAGACTCGAATAGGGCCAATATGAATGCTAGGCCCATGCCGCCGAGCAGCACCACGAAGACACCACCCACATTGGCCAAACTGAGCTCGGTGACGCCACCGCCTTTGCCGTCATCGCTGCAGGTGCCCACCCCGTGGCGCTCCTTCCACCATCGATTCTTGAGCACGTGCAACATGCCGTTCTCCTGGAGCTGGAGGATAGCCTGCGATAGGAGCATACGATAGGGCCGCTTGTAGGGCGGATGCTTGCGGGTCGCGATGCCGTAGTTTTTGGAGTCGAGCGGCGAGCCGATCTGGGTGAGATTGCAGTTACGCTCGGTGATGTACTCGATGGATGTGGACTCCATGAAGAAGGCAAAGTTTCCCTGTTCCACGCGCTCTTTGCCCTCGTCGTTGGAGCGCACATAAGTGCGATGAGTCTCCATGAACTGGTAGATCTTTTTGTATGTCTCGATTTGCGAGTCCTTGAAGAAGGTTCTCGTGGAGCCCGACTCTACGCAGCCATATTTGATCTCCGTCTGCTCGCTCAGGTCCTTGGCGTTCTCGATAGGATAGACTATCTTCTCGACGGTCAAGAAGGCAGCCAGATTGGCGGTGTAGGATGAGATCATGATGAGCGTGAAAAAGTACCATGTGCCCGCCATGGCTCGCGTCGACATGGACTTGGGCGCCAGATCGGAGCCTTGCTGCATGAGCGAGCCGATGGTGAACCAGAAAGAGTTGAGCAACGAGAAGCTGTTCTTCATCACGGCCGCCTCCTCCTGGCGACAAGGATATGGATTGGTCCACTCGTAAGGCGAGATGTGGCCCACGATGAAGAGGATGACACTGACGCCCGAGTAGGCGCACAGCACGTACACCCAGACGTCGAGCGAGAAGGGCGACAGGAAGGAGAACAGGGTTGTCACCTTGTTGGTGGGCTTCTTGAACACAATGGAGATACCCGTGTTCATGAAGGGCAGCGTGAAGTCGACCGCCTCCTCGCGCTGCGAAGTGATTGTCAGGTCGGCGATGGCCAGATCGGCCACGCCGGTCAGTATCTCGCCTATGAGTCCGCTCCAGGTGACAGTGCCGTTGGGCTTGACCTCGCGGACTCCGTACTTGAGATCATTCACCTCCTTGAACTTGTACTTGAAGCCCACCAGGCGCGAGAGCTCGTGGATGAGGTCGACCGCATATCCCTCGTACTGGTCGTTGCCCTCCTGCTTGTTGGGCGTGGACTTGAGCATAAAGTAGGGCTGTGTGCGGATTGAGGTGACCACGAGCGTGTCCACAGTGTCCGTTTCGGCCACATAGAAGCGCTGGAACTTGGCCGGCTCGATCTCGAGGCTCACGTTGGCCGTCTCGCGCCACTTGCCTATGTACTCAAGCCCGTAGTCGCTCAGCGACACCACATCCAGCGTGACGCCCGACCTGCGGCCGCTCTGGTCGAAAGTGACTCGACCGGTGAGGCCCTCGATGGACATGGATCGCATGTAGTTGATGATCGAGCTCCCGTACTGCCACGTCTCGCCCGAGTTGTCGCACGACAGTGGCTGGGTGTCGATCGACTGGCCGCTGTCGAGCTCGCGGATACCGCTGGCCAACAGATTCACAGCATCGTAAATGAGCGCCGTCTGCACGAGCACATCGGTGCTCGTGATGTTGCGCCCCCTCTGCACCGGCGCCCCCGAATTGTAGTGGCGCCAATTAGTCGAGCCACTGACTGGCTGCTGTTCCAGTTGGTTGTGGAAGTTGCGATTCAAGTCGTTCAGCAGCTTCTCGAGAGTCTTGCTCTTCCGGTTTATCATCTGGAAGCCGGTGATTTTGGTGCGCCCATAGCGGAAGTCTTCTAGGTCGACGGTGGGCAAGTCGAGCGAGGTTATGAGGTAGCTCTGTTTCTCAGTCATGAGGCCCACCTGCTGGGCTTGCTTCATGCAATCGAACATGTTCTCTCTGCTCACGTCCAGCACGATATTGTTCTCGCCGGACTTTTTCACATTCCAAAAGAGCTCGCGGAACGACGAGTTCGCCTGCAATTGGAACAACTTGATGGTCCATTTGCGGGCATACAAACCGCTCAGCTCCTTGAAGATGTCCTGCAGGCGGATCATCGCCTCGCTAGAGTCGTACACCACTGCAAACGAGGTCCAGTTCCATGCTTGAATGAGGTCGATGTAGGCGCGCGCCAGGATATCGTACGAGGGGTACAGGTTGATTGCCAGATCGAAGCGACGCAACACCAAGTCGGGCTTGATCTCGATGTGGGGCACCTCGAGCGAGTCGCAGATCGCCTGGACGTGTTGCGAGGCGGCGCCGGTCATGGGGCCCAGTATGGCAACCACACCCATCTTGAGCAAGCTGCACGCCTTTCTGTCGGCGTCAAAAGAGTCGTCTCGCGACACATTCTCAACTTTTGGCACGAACACGCTCCTTGGCATCAGCTCCAGATTGTTGTTCAGATCTTCGAGGGCTGCACGGAAGACCAGCTCCTGCTGTAGCTCTTTGGGTCCGAAGATTGCGCCCACCTTGATCTCGTTAGGCAGACTGTGGATAACTTGATTGCACTGGACAACAAGAATGATGCACACCCACAACAGACTCCTCCATGATGACCAGCACTGGTGCTGAGACTTCATGGTGAAGGATCGTTGCGTGATCGATCTCATCTAGGCGGACTCGTCAAACATGGCCAACTAAATATGTTGCTGCTAATCCGCAGTTAACATGCCTCTGTTGTGAGCCGTGCCTCATTGTTGAGTTCCAGTGGAACTCCATACTCAAATTGGAATAACAAGCTGAATGAAGTTTATAAATGGTTTCCGTCTATGTGGATTGGCTGATGCCTATGGTCGCGGGCGTAGAATTCGCGGCCACACTAAAGAAGACTGGACTCTCCGGCCAAAGAGTTGTGCGAGTTTTTTACTTATCCGCGGCGCGCGCACAGTCTCGTGTGGGTACTGCGACCTAGCAGCATAGATGAAAAGCGGCACTGAAAAAGCAATTAACGAAGAGAAGTCGATACTTCCGAGTGAGTCCGGTCGGTTTGACTCTTTTTTTGTTTCCGTATGGATACCAGAAAAAACGCCAACTCAAACATAGCGAGAGATTATATCCCAAGTGCTAGCTGGCTCTCACTGCTTCTCCCGAACGCGCAGACGAGGTTGTCTGTGTCCTTTGTTGGTGTAAATCTATCGGTCGGTCTAGATAATATCCGTCTGGCTCCCACACTCGATGATCCTTCCCTAGCCAATGGTCCCATACGTGGACATTGTTCATCAGTCACACAAGTTCAAGTAGTGTTCCGGATAGTCCGGCGACTGTCACTATTCTCCTGGCTTCAGATTGAGAGGCGCCAATCCACAACATCATGACGGCCAGGGAGACTCGCCTAAATCAGATCTTCTTCCTGGACAAATGTGGCAGGAATGATGATGAAAAACATACTTTCTACGCTTGGTGTATGAAACAGCCGATAAACGAAACAATCTCTTTGTACTGCGAAAAGATTCTCGGTTCAGGGGAAGCAAAGTGTGCGTATACTTTCGTATTCGAAAACCACACGGTACTATATGAGTCTGAGGTTTGCTCCATAGGTATAGGCGAAACGAAAACGTTCACGCGCTACCTTCCCCCGGAACTAACGAACCAAACCGCCTCAGATATAGCTGCTCATTGCAAGCTGCAGTATGAGGGGGTGCCGTTTCCACTCTGGGCAATTATAACGATTGTCCTGGCAGTCCTTCTCATTGGCGGCACCTGCGGAGCCCTACTCTGGAAACACTGGGTCAAGAAGCGCTGGTACCCACCGGGCGCCAGCACCATTGTGAGCAGATGGACCGAATCGCCTGTGTCCGGATTAGCTTCTCGGGGTGGAGCTAGCTCCAGGCCATTGTCAGGTAGCCAGGCCCCTCGAAGCTCGTCACGACGAGCCAATAGTTACGCCTCGGCCATTCGACGCGCTACCGGCCAGTCGGAACTTCCTTCCGGAATGCCTCTGTCGTCCACAAGACGATCAAGTTCGCTGTCGGGAAAACGTCCGTTTTAACAAGATACGCTTTACACTTTTATTCAACCTCAAGTGCATATCATGGGTGAGCGTAGCTGATGTCTGACTGATGTCCAGCTTAGATTGGCAGTCAACTAGGAATCAGCTCAAGGATCCATGTTATATGTTATATCAACTCAAAATCTCGAATTCCTCTTCATGGTCCGACGACGATTTAGAGATTGTTCTCGTCATGAGCGATACATTCCAGTCGGTTGGACGTGATTGAGTTATTTCAAACATGGGTGCTTGCTCGGACTTGACCAACAGGTCCATTGATAGACTGCACCAATCGTCAAAATTTTTCTCTGTGTCAAAATAAAAACACAAGGCAAGTGACGGATCTAGACGTTCTATGGACATCCTCTCAGGGCACGAGCAGTGATACGTACTGTCAGGTGTCGTAGACTCTACGCTTTCCTCAGATGCACCTGTGTCTGACTGATTAATGTGTGGCCTTTGTTGTGCATCTTGTAGTTGCTCTCTCTGTAATCGCTTCTCTTGTCCCTGTTCCTTCCCTTGATGTGCTTCATTCTCGTTCTGTCTAGATATTTCATCTAAATCTACATATTGTTGCGTACTGTGGGGATCTAAATAGATTATGTCATCATCGGTGCAACCAACAAGGTACAGTGCGTGATTGGGTCGACCACCTATGATGCCGAGTGAATTGTGGAATTGGAAAGTTTTCTTCAAGGCAGAGAAATACAGCGGATTGATCTTAGCTAAACCTAGACGGAGTTGTATAAATAGGATACCAGGCGACCATTCCTGAGCAGCGAGACTTCCTGCTAAGGGCTGTGAAACATCATCGCCAGCATCCACCCTCATCTTGAATTTTGATTTAGTTTCATCGATTACGACCATGTTATCGAGCGCAGCATCTATGGAAACGAGTATATGCTTGTCTAATTCTTCATCAGACTTCTGGTATCCTAAGGAAAGCCTCTTCAAAGCTTGTGCGATAGTATTAGGGCCGAACCACTCGCCAACACTTTTTCCTTCGTGCAGACCGGTTCTGACAATACGATGGATGGAATAGAGACAGTCTTCGCGATCTTGAAACAATCTCAAGATTTTCTCATAGACAGGTGGATTTGCGTCCAAACCTTTGGGAGACCACCGCCAATCGCGGCCCAAATTTCGGTATAGCAGAGCGTTGGCCAACACCATCTGACCGCACCGTATCATGCAGCCAAACCCTCTGTCGGACGTATATCGAGTATTTTCATCGAGAGGTGGGAAGTTCTTGCGATATGTGATCCATAATTTTGATTTGACATCTTCAATTAGTTGTTCAGCATCATCTGGCATATGATATTCGCGGCCAAGAAGCCACAACGGTGAGTTACATGTACTCAGATCAAATTTATTTGAGCTTCCCGACCCTGAAGCCTCATTCAGAGCTATCACACAGTAATCCATAAAATTGCGCGGAGAAAGACGGCGTAAAAGAGAAAATAACCTGGATCGGCGGAGGAAAGGCGTCTTGGTGAACTTGTGGCCTTTACTATGTTGACTTGAATCAACAGAGTTACTATAATAGATAGCTGTGCTATGGCTAGTGCGCGCTTCGATACGGATTGGCGCTGTTGCACCCCCTACTACTCTATCGGCGTCGAATGTATTGGATTGGTCTACATTTACCTCTGTTAATGAGACGGTCCGGTCAATATTAATAATGTTGCGACCTTTGCTCTTCCAATAGGCTATCAGCTGGTGAGCGTTAATCTTTAACGTTATGATCCACCGATAGATGAAGAGAAGAATGAGTCGAGATGATTCCAGGAGCCTCTCAAATAGAATCATCCAGGATTCGATGCATCTGTTGTTTAGCTTTATCTGTGCTGTTGTTTGGAAATTGTCCCTTGTGATTAAATCATTATCCGTTTGACAATAAGGTGCAGAACTAAACAAGTTCTACGTTGAGTGATCAAAACTTTTGTTTACAATTTGTGTCCAGCCTCGCGCACAACCAGAAGGCGATCCGACGCATGATTGCCGGATTGACATTTGCATGCGCATTTGTGCTGGCAGATTCATGGTAACTGATATTCGCCTCTCATCTTACTCGCCCGTGAAGTAAATAACGGTAAGAGTCATTCTGTCTCCCATCCCTTGACACTGTCAACGAAAGAAAACAATTATCTGGTTCTATATCTAGGTATTCAGGATGTCTGCTGCCACAAGCAACCAACTAACCTCAACCAATGGTACCAAACAACACAGTCACAATCCCAACGAGCCAGATCATGATTTTACAATGTATGGGCTATCAACTCGAGCAACGCACTCCGGGACGAGACCAAGCGACTGGGCCCACAGTCCAATCATGCCTCCTATATACTTGACAACCACTTTCGAAGTGAGAGAACCGGGCCACAGTGTGTACGACTATTCCAGAAGTGATAATCCCACTAGGACAGAACTGCAAAAGTATTTTGCCACTATTGAGAGAGCTAAGTATGCTCTGGCTTTCAGCTCAGGTTTAGGCGCAATCACCACATTGACTTATCTTCTCGAGACTGGGCAACATATTTTATGCTGTGATGATGTCTATGGAGGTACCTATAGGCTATTCGCGCGTTGTATCGCAAGGATGGGTATAGAAACTAGCTACGTAGACGGGGTAGATTTGGTAAACTGGGAGAAAGGCTTCATACTCGGCAAGACCAAGCTAGTTTGGATTGAAACTCCAACAAATCCGACGTTAAAAGTCATTGATATTGAAGCTGTGGTGAAACTCATCAAAAAAACCGATCCAGACTGCATAGTTGTTGTCGACAACACTTTCATTACACCAGTGTTCCAGTCGCCTCTCAATCTCGGGGCTGATATCGTACTGCACTCCTGTTCGAAATACATGAGTGGTCATTCGGACATAATAATGGGTGCGTTAATGCTCAACAATGATAAGCTGTACAATGACCTCAAGTTCTATCAAAATGCCCTCGGGATAACACCATCTCCATACGATTGTGCAATGATGATGAGGAGTCTGAAGACTTTAGAAATAAGAGTACGCCAACAGAGTGCAAATGCATTGGAGGTCGCCAAATACCTGGACTCACACAAGTTTGTGGAGAAGGTATTGTATCCAGGACTCGAAAGCCATCCCCAGCACGAGTTAACTAAGAGACAGTGCTCAGGTTTCGGAGCAATGTTATCCATTTATGTTAAGACAGAGCGTGGGACCGAGCCATGTGAGCTCATGCGTGCCGTGAGACTGTTTCATCCCGCTGAGAGCTTGGGTTGCGTATGCTCTCTTATCGAGATACCAGCCCTCATGACACATGCTTCCGTACCTGAGGAGTCTAGATTAAGATTGGGCATCACAGACAATATGTTAAGATTATCCATCGGTATTGAGAATGTCGACGATTTGATCAGTGATTTGGATGCAGCTTTCTCTAAAGTGTACGTCAAGTATTAAACCTTTCTTGACGTCGATCGACATGCTGGCAATAGCATTGCGACATCCAATAGCAGTCAGCATAGTGGAGGCCGATAATCTGTGTTTATTGTCCATTTAATAACTTTGTTTTGGTTGCCGAAGATTTGGCGTCCGTTGAGTATTTATCTAAGGTGGGTTCTATAAATCATTGCTGGTATTTTATGAAAGGAACTCGTCCACTTCCCGAAGTACATCGATCGCAGGCCCACTCAGCGAGACTTTCCTTCATGAGTAGCTCGAAGGCTAGTTGTGATAGACCACTGCATGATATGTGGAAGTATGCTTTACAACCAGCCTTGCAGGGTATTATTGACTCATTTTGATAGACCTCTCTTTGGCACTTGGCACAGAAAACATTGTGATTATTCGTTGCGTAAGGCGCCTGATGTACTGCGTTCATGTGATTGTATTGATTGTGGGGTTGCACCATCTCGTCATACGGGTGATGGTGGAAATGCTCATTGGGATGGGTTTGGTAAATTTGTTGTGGATGGTGATAGTTTTGTTGATGTTGGAGAGGTTGGCTGTGGACATTATAATGCTGAGGTTGCGTATGAGGCGCTAAGTAGGACTGCTGATGCGGGTGTGTTTGGGGGAGTATAGAGACTTGATGCGGGGGTGTGTGCACTGGGCTTTGTTGCTGGTGATGCAAAGGTTGGGGTCTATCGTGATGTTGTGGTTGTTGCCGATGTTGAGTTTGTTGCGGGTGAAGATCAGGTTGGAAGAGTTGCAACTGTGATGGGTCTTGGTGTAGCGCCATATCGGGGTCAATGTTTGATGAAAGCATTTTGCTCTTCATGGATACAGCGGTGTTGGTGAGAGGGTGGTCATCATCGAAGGGATTTGAAGCAATGATGATGCCACTGCCATAAGTCTCAGATCCAGCCGAGTTGACATTGGCATTGTTGGAAGTTCTCCGTCGCTTGACCCTACCGGGTGTCGTCGCGTTCGGCTTTCTCGGCATTAAGGCTGGTTGTAGATTTTTATGGCCAACAAGTCAGTATAAAGGTAGAGGTTATGACTGATCTAACAGGTATTAGGTGATCATTGATACGACTCCATGAGAGATGAGTGTGAATTTTGAGCTCCGCGTTGACTCAAGTGTTGCAATTTTATTCCCTCTAGCAGGATGGCGCGCACGAGCACAGGCATCAACCGGCAGGGGGAAAAGTAAGAAAACGCGCCCCCTCGAGTGCGATGCGATCCACTGATGCATCCAACAAGACGGATAAGAATCAGTGACATGATTGTTGTGGTAGACATGTTCTCTGTATAATAACATCCTGTTCAGTTAGACTTGTCGGACCAATGGCTCCATAGGCCTAAGTCAGATATTCAAGCGACTCGCGAATTGATTTGAACGATGGTCTCTCAGCGTATCTCTATTAAACCCCGTAGTTCAGAACAAGTGCAGAGAGTTCGCGCGCTGACGTATACTGAGAATAAGTTTACATCCCTGGTATATCAACCAGACTGGATCGCTTCCTGCAAATTCCTATCTGACCGTGATTAAAATGGTTCACAAGAAGACGAGGGTCTGTTAAACTGACATTTCAGTGGGAATGTGGTTATCGGTAATGCGCTAGATCACATTTAATGCTGTTGCTGCAACTAGCTCTATAGGTTGTGTGTCAACTCGACAAATTTCCGGTCAAATTTCTATCCCAATGGATCGTGACTCGACGAATACCAGAATCTCGAGTCAAGATTACGAGGGGAATTGAATCGAAATGGATTCATGTTAGTTTGAGCGAGCGTTAAATTGCGCATGTGCCCCAAAATCTAGCAATCTTAATGACTCTCATTCTTAAGCTGCCAATAATTTGGGGCAATCATCGACGACATACAAAAAATCAAATCAGAACTATCTTTCAATACCAAGAGCGAGAAACTAGGAACTATGAACATCTTGCCCAAGAAAGCTTGGCACGTAAAGAATAGACGGAATATAGAGAGAGTTCAACGCGACGAGGCAGATGCTGAGCGTTCGGCAGAGAAAGAACAAGAGAGAGTGTTACGAGTTGAACAGGAGGTCCGTCTCAGAGAACTACGAAAACGCGCTACCTGTGAAGGCTCCGAAGAGATTGGTAAGATTCGTGAGAAACCGAAGCATTTTGACCTTTTCGAGGGCCTCGAACAAAGTAGTAGCAAGACCAGCAGTCACTGTAGAGACGAGGATCGGAGATGTCGTCTAATCCGATCTACTGACGTGACGCTCCCTTGGTACTGTAAGAGGACTCAAAATGTTGAAAGCCCTCACAAGTCTTCACAGGAGACAGAACCAAGAGCCTCTCGTAATGTTGCTGAACTAGTAACCAGCATGTATGACCCAATGACAGCGATCAAGCACGCCGAGCAGATACACCGCCGCAAGCGAGAAGAGAGGAAAAAGAGAATGGCAAACTGATAAAATCGATTTTGATCTACTATATTAGTTCTCTTTGCAATAAATAAACTCTCTTCGGACTATCATTTCTCTATGTGACATTAACTTCGCTGTGTCGATGATAAGTTTAGGTCATAAACACATGCATGTGTTTTCTCCCCAATCCAGCGGTCAATGTGAACAGCTGATCAAATGACAAGTAAACACCTGCGACGATCAACCCACATTTCCCTGACGTCCGCTCGCAGCAGCCAACTTAAAAGACAATCAAGCTTCTATTGTTATCTAAATCAAGCTTATTCACTATCAAAATCAATTCATGCCTCAAACTTATCATATTGTGACTTAGAAATATCCACTTCCAATCTCATATTCTGTCCTAGAGAGTAAAGTATTCTGAACAAATGATTCTCAACACCCTATCTTCACAAGATCTACTCATAGACGCATATAAGTTCTACTCGAGACGCGATGCACGGGCTCACGATGCTCTGAGTATTATAATGAAGCGTGATGACATGACTACTGCCGTAAAAGGATGTTTGGACCAGGCTTTCAAAGAAGAGGAGCAAACTAAGCAGCAGCTGTATCTTCAGGCCGCCTGCTTTGGCAAGAAGTCTTACCCCGGTGTAGCCTTGACGGAGTTTCCATCCGCTTGTAGGCTGGTGCGTGTCATGAACATCCTGAGACACGAAGGCATCTCAACTGAATGCGTAGACGACGCTGTTAGATTATTGATCTCGAGTCGCCGTTTCGAGCCCGCTCTCTGGATTGTGCAATATCTACAAATAGGCGGTGAAAAGATGATCCGCACAAAATGGTGCGAGTATCTAGTCAAACAGTACAGAATACCAGATGACAAGGTAGTCGAAGAAGTAGAGCGCATCCTTGGACCAGACCCTCAGTTGTCGTATGCAGATATAGCAAACAAAGCCATAGAAAGTAGCCGGCTCGAGTTGGCTATCAAGCTTCTGCAAAAAGAGAGTCAATCGATCAAACAAATTCCTCTCCTACTCAATCTCAAACAGTACGATCAAGTCTTAATCCATGCTCTGTCAACTTGTGATTCCAATCTTATCTATATGGCGATACTCAAGCTACGAGAACTAATACCCAATGAGATAACCTTTTTAGAGCTGCTCAAGAAACACAAATTGGCCTTCAAATATTTCTGCAATTTCTTAGCCGCAACAGATACGAAGATGCTGATTATGATCAGCCACAAAGAAAGCCCTGACGATGAACTCATTTGGACTCTTATAGATAAACGATACGAATCTGCACTATCGGTCGCTAACAAGATGAGACGTGACCTGATATCTCAGCAAATAGACATATCAATCAGGCTGAATAAGTTCCAACAGAGTCTGACAGTAGGCTCCCCGCCTCTAACTGACCAATCATCTTGGACGGGACTGTCTGTAAGTGACACTGTGATCAATCTGATCGCTCTTGGCCAGTCAACCAAAGCAAAAGATGCTCAGAGGAAGTTTGATGTTTCTGAGAAAAAGTACAAAGTGCTAGAACAGATCGCCAACAACACACTCCCTAAGCTAAGCATACCCTTAGCTCAAGTTTGACATATTTTCAGTCTGTAATAAACTACCGAAGACTATCAATTTGCTTTATCGGAGCTCGAGTGTATGTGCGAGACTCTAGATGTTATGGTTGTCGATAATTATGAGTTTCGAGCAATCAAAACGTTAAAAATCTCTCCGTCGATGTGCATGTTTCCTCGGCGAAGGAAACTCGACGGGAAACTGTAGTGTGTTTCATCCTTGTCAAGGGGAACGGCTGAGGATCTCTCCCACCATTCAACACGGACGTGGTGAGATCATGTCGGTATTTATACTAGACCACCTGTGCTTGTTCACATTAGTAACTGTCGCTTGGACTGTGTGAAACGCTCTTCATTATCACAAAAAGTCATGGATCATAATTCTAGAGTTCTTTCATTCTTACTTCCGCAACAACATCAAGGTATCTTCATAAAAGATCACCCGGAGATAGATATATAAGGTACAAAATCAAACTGTTCCGACCGATAGTCCAAAAAAATCGGGCAGATACTGCACACATAGGGCCGCAGCGCATAGCTTGCATGTAGTCACATCGGAGATTTAGTTACGGCAGTTGGACATAGTTTACTCAGTAAGTATGGATCTCATACAAACTGAGAGAAACTGATCCACAGAGACTCTAGCTTAACTAAACATCCACTGTTTAGTGGCACACAGCTTGACCCTACTTCAAACATGACCAACTGTTACTCACTGCTCTCATTAAAAGCACTTCTTCTATCCCTTCGGTATCGGTTTTTATGCGCTATTGATACATGATATACATATTAAGGAATATGTTTAGACTAAAGCATCCTGATTTAGTATTTCCTCTTTCGGGTCGCCCATCAGGCGTAGAAATATATAGTTATATAGATGATGAATTCTGATGGTATATGATTTTCTCTCTCTCTATCTGTTTCTCTCTCAATCTCTGTGTGTGCATCTCTATCTGTTTCTCTCTTTCTCTCTCATCTTCTCGTCTCTGTATCGAGTCCAAAAGTGTAATGCTTTATGTTGTTCAATGTAGAGTTCCCCCGAGGATGCGTGATTTATAAGATATATGGATGCCGATAGATGGAGCGTGGAAGGAGTTGTAAGGATCATGGCGGATCATGACACGAGTGTCTTTTCCTGCTCAATCTGAGTCACACTCGGGAGAGTGTTCTTCTCCTCTGTTTGGGCCGGTTTTAGTTGTTGCTTAGGGAAGGTCTCGATGCCTTCGATGAGTTTCCTCTGAGTGCGCTCTTGATCAATTTGCTCCGCCGATGGTAGGACGTTCTTTTCTTCAGTTTCGACATGTTTTAGACTACGATCGGCCTCAAGCTCGGCCTTTATACCACCGTCTATCTTGGGTAGCTCCTCTGCTTTGGGTTGCGGTTGGTCTGGTGAGGCAGACATGTTGGCTTTGTTGTGATTGGCTCTGAGATGCGGACCTCACTGGTGCTTATGAAGTGTGCAGATGGACGGCAACCCTGAGAATGGCTCGTCTGCCTTGGTGTGATCGTGGGTCGGCTTGTTGCGTGCACAGAGAATGGCGGTTGAGTGGTGCGATGTGAAACTTGATGAGAGGGGGCGGGTTCTCTCTCTCTCTCTCTCTGGCTGTCTAGCAGTCAAAGTGATGATTCCCAGAGTGATCAAAACAAAAGCCGAAAGTTGTTATTGGCTTCGTTGTGAATGGCCGGAGCAGATGTGAGTGTGTGTGTATGTGTGTGTGTGTGTGTGTTCTTGTGTGTGATCGACTGGGTGATTGAGTGGGCCGGTGACAGCGGTCAAAGTGGCGAACGGGTAGTGGCCGGCTGTTGTTTCGGTGATGAGAGGATGAGTTTGTGCGTGCGATTAGATGATGATGAGAACTATCGTGTCGGTCGAGTCGTTGCGACTAGCCGGTTAGATTTGAGTTTTGAGTTTCGCCGACGAGAAATTCTTTCATCTCTCTCACGCGCGCAGATTCGCAACAGTGAGAACCGAAGTGCTGGCGAGTGAAGCCGAGGAAGACCTGCCGCACGCACCAGAGGCGACCATTGACGTGGCGCGCCGCTGCCAGCCGGCGAGTGGCTCAAGTTGGACGTCGTTTTTGACCCTGAAGCACGATGGCAGCGGCCAACCAGCCCGGCCAACGCCGACGGAGTTGCTCTAAGAACAATGACAGCCGACGGCCGCGGGTGTCTCTGCCTCAAGGTTTCACATTGGCTTATCCAAGCCTGAGCCAGCCCCAAAGCCGTGTGAGTGTGAGTGAGATTGCGAGTGTGAGAGTGTGAGCCGGGCCGAGGTGCGAGTGCGCTGATTTCGCTCTGCTCGGCCAGTCGCCTCTCAGTGAGTCATCAAGCTCGGAAGTCATTCGAGCGGCCGGAAATGAATTGAGCAGCTGCAATATTTCGTGCTCGCTGACTGCATCGTTTAGTAATTGTTCGAGCGTCCGCGGGCAGGCGCCGAGCTGCAGTCTGTGATCGAGGGCGAGCGAGTTGTTGCGTAACGCGCGCGCCCTCGCGCCCATGGAAGAGGTGAATTGGAGTTGGCGGTGCGCGTGGCCGGCGTTGTTTGCAGTGCTCAGAGCTGGGCACTGCAGACTGGATCTGTGTGGGCTCGACCAGAGACCGGGCACAGCTCGTCCAATGCTCAACAC
>SNVD02010190.1:0-44832 GCA_013180625.2 Boswellia sacra | reverse complement strand
TTGGCGAGCGCCGGCGTGGACGGACCCAGCCAATCCGTGAGGGCATCGTTGGCTGCGCCCAAATGAAAACAAAACGCTACCGCCGTCACCACCACCGCCAACAGACAAACAAACAACGAACATTGCACAACAATGGGCCCCGTGCGACGAGTAACGACGGCGTCCTCAACGATTGGGTGCTTTTATGACCGGCCAGCGTAATATCGTTCTGCGTCTCTTCAACAACCCCGCCCCCCGACGGCGCCCTCGCTATCTCTTTCTCGATTACTCACACGCTCGCGACCTCATAGAGCTTCGACATCTATGTGACATCCGTGCGCAGTCGTAATCTTGCTCAAGACCTCAACTGCAGGCGAACAAACTCTATCGGAGGCTTTCAATTTGTCCCACTGGGTCTGACCCAAACTCGAGCTCAAACTCGCGCTTGTCGCCCATCATTGACGAGACCCATCATTGAAGGAGTCAGAGGCACAATACCCCCCGACTTTATCCAAACTGCCAATTTGAGGGCAACAAACTATTCAAAGCATCCAAACGAGAGAATATAGACATGGTTGTGGGGTGGGAAAGATGTGGAGTTTAAGTTTTAATCGATCAGTTCATCCACTTCTTGCAAGTTGGAGCTCCACATAAACAGGAGATCTTGTGTTGGTCGTCCTCGATGGCTAATTTGTAGTCGTAGCCGAGCTGAACAGGTAGAGCACATGGGTTTATGTTGGCAGAATATCAAGGTTATTATGGTTATCCCTGAGGTTGATATATCATTGTGACTGACACAATATAGTTCAGTTAGTTTAGATACTAACCTCTTCTCCTTTGAGAATTTTCCTGTTCGCAATGATTAAGATCTTTCGCTCACGATCTATTTCAACCGCTTCAGCAACACAGTTTGGATTGCACGAATGGTTGATGTAACGTGCGAGTCCACCAGCCAATGTTGCATCTATCACTCGATCTTCGTCCAATCGGAACATGTAAATTCCGCGATTCTATTTAGAGAGCAAGATCAGAGGTGTGTTAGCGATCACGACTCGATCGATATTACTTTTTGAATATAGGTGGAGATTACTTACATTTGCCTCATGTATCCTTTCATATCTCTCGGCTATCTCGTTTCTGATTAACATACCAATGTACTCTATCACCATAGTATGCTTCTCGATGTCTCTTGCTGCATATAGTCCGAGTCCTTGAACTCTGGATCGAGCTAAGACCACATTATTCCGCCATTCACTCTTCATCTTCCTGTACTGCGAAGATTTAGAGTGCACAAATTGCTTAATATATGGAGAGCTAGAGTCACCACTGTTGAGTGACTGGAGTCTAGATTTAGTAACATTGTTTGCGGTCTGTATAGTATATGGGCGCTTAAAATGTGTCCTTAGTTTGGGCTCAGATCGAGCGCAACCAGTTGGATTGATTGCAAGCGGTAACTCCAACAGAGGCGACCGGCCGAATTTGAAATCATAATCTGTGAGGGACTCTACACCTGGCAGAGATTCGAGTATCCTGACAATCGAAGGTTCGTTCAATCCGAACAAATCTTTGCCTCGTATGTAAGCGGGAAATGTTGTTATTGTGTCAGGAACATCTCTTCTAAGATCGACAATCTTGTCAATGATAGGTCGCCAGACTTTCTCTGGCGAACTATCGTTGAATACCTCGTCATCAAAACCGAGCTCTTGTGCAACAATTTTGAAGTTAGGCTTTCCGTCATTGTCCTCGATGGTACAGATGTACTTGCACCTCTTATTAAATTTGCGGTACGACCAGTAGTATCTTATTACTTTGAAGCCAGCAGGATAAATGTTGTTTTGATCGTGGAATGAGGCGAGTTGTTGAGGTAGAAGTTGACCAATGTTAAGGAATACCAGACTTCCAACGCGCATGACGTTGTGCTGCTCGCTCTGAATCATTTCCGCGACTTGAGCTTGCTCATCGCGGTTGATGTAAACCCTTCGCTTGACCACGAACGATGTCAATTCTTTTACCGACGACTTCGAGTGTTGTCGACATTGCACAGATTTATCTTCATAGAATGAACATTTCTCCTTCAACGCGCATAAGAAATGATAATAGTTAGGGCAACGCGGTTTAAAGCATTTCAAAGTGGCTCCCGGCTTACGACATAATGAGCATGTCATGGCTTTCCTGCAAGCCAATTCGACATTCATCAAAGCCCCGTTAGCCAACTCATAAACATCGAGCGACCATAGTGCGCAATTAAGGTGAACCCATCCATCGATGAAGAAGTTGAGGAGACGCGCTGGCCCGTCTGTCTCGCCATCTCCATGTTCGTGACAAAGAACACATCTACGTGTATCCTCGAACATTTGGTAAGTCTTGCCCAACGACTCGTCTAAATCCATAGCATCAGGTGATCTCAGCTTAGTGGTTCTAAATGGTTTTACTTGTATCAATTCCAAACCTTCGGGCCAGGGAGGGATTATCTCTTTTAAATGGCCTAAATTGTTAGAGGATGAGATGTAACGCGATGTGACTTCTTGTGTATTATTGAGCGGCGAGTCCATGCAGTTGGCAAGTTTTCCACTCGTTGATTGGCTGTAGGATGTGCTGTTATCACTCTCGTTGCTATCGACGGAAGATTCTCCGTGATTGATAAGCTGAGTCGAGGATGTAGGGGTGAATGTGCTACTGTCCATGATAATACTGTCTTTAGTTTCGTCGCTGACAGGACTGGTTGTTTTGGCTGGCTCAAAATACGAGGACGACCAACGCGTGTAGAGAACACCGTCCCATTTCCTCTTGGTATCAATGACAAGTTCTCGTGCTGATTCTGCACTTTCTATATTGTTGAGTTCGCTTGTCCTAGATCTCATAATATCTGGCTTTATATCGGTTGTTGACGTAAGGTTAGCGGTATAGCAGTCAACGCTGCAAAAGACGAGTTCTCTAGATTTGTTCATTTCAGTAGAGACTATATTAGATGACAGTGTCACGCTATCATGCAAGTCTCTGATATTTTTTCTGATTCCACGGTCAACAACTATGGTTTTACAACGACAGCAGATTTCAGGCTTAATATCGAGCGGTTCTTGTTTCGATTGATTCAAGCTATTCGAGCTTCCTTGAGATGAATCCCTAGGAACATAGGTAAGCTCGTTGAAATTGATCTCATTAGGATTTTCATACTTAATACCCACTTGAGTGCCTGGAGCACCTGTAAGCAACCTGAGTGAACCACTGAGAGAGATTTTGCTATCATTAGACTCGACAAGACTAGAGTGTCCATTGAGGGTGGATGATGGTTCTGAGCCATCTATCAAATCCGGTAGCTTGCTCAGTACTCTTTTGACACCATCAGCCTCTTCACTCGTGAGAGTCATAGTGAGTGAAACGTTACCATGATCTTTCAGGCGCATATTCAAAGTGCTTGTCTGGTCAGCAGAAGAAGCAGCATCAAGATCACATTGTTCCTTGACGCTAGGGGAGGTTGATGGTTCCCTGAAGTTTTCTTTGTTGTTTTCATCTTCGATATGATCTAGTACGTTCAAGGCTTCTATGGAAGCTTGTGTAACTGGTAGACTGATTTGTATGGGCAATGAGGGGGACATAGATCTGGAATTATTGTTGATGTCAATCCGATTTCCGTTTGTTGTGTTATCAAGGTCTCGTACTGATTTGTATCTATTCAGATCTGGGGTATACATCTCATTAGAAGTGTCCCATCCGAGAGAAAGATTAAGCACCGGTTCAATGTCTGTCTCGTCACAATCTGATGCTGATGCCGATATGATCGAACTAGGACTATCGCACTCCCGGTCCAACATACGAGGCATCAAATGTTCACTAAGTAGATCCACTGGCTTGCCGGCTAGATCTTTTGGGAATTCTTCATGATAGTAGCCGATGATCTTCCGCCTACCCCTCATACTGGATTGGTTGTACGAAGTATCAATGACGGGCACACTCTGACCAAACTGACCTCGCAATTTTGAAACTTTGGAGTTCAAATCTCCACACGCAAACAAGGAGTTGATATTGTTGTTAACTCTTACTCTCGGTTCTTCAACAGTGACTGGAGGTAAATCATTGCTCAATTTCAACGCTAGTGAAAACAGCATAGCTTCACTGTCTGACTTGACCTTTTGGGATTTACGGACACGTTTACGGGGGGGTGCTGATAATGCGCCGTTCAGGATCTGTTGTCCAGTTTCTGATGTATTCGACGTACTGTCGTTCGTTTTAGACTCCTCGTTATCGATATGGGCGCGAGACCTCTTATTAGGACCCCTTACTCTCTTCTTCGGCTTAATCTCCCGAGGTGGAGGAGTAGGCTCCTTCTCAAGTTCTGCTCGTCTCTTAGCCATAGCTTCACTTTTTCTCTGTTTGGCTGCAGACACTTTTGATTGGACTTTAGGTTGCAATACGTTAGTATTGGCACTTGCCTGCTGACTAGTGGCGAGACCAGTTGTCATGGATCCTGATGTTGTTTGTTGCAACTCAAATTTTTGCTTGACCTCATCCAGCGTGCCTGGTGCACCCGATCTTTGCATAAACTTTGGCGATTCTTCTTGAACCGATATGAGTTGGTCTCCAGCCAATGTCCTATTCTGATTTGATGCAGACATTTGAGTGACCATCTGTGGAGGGCGAGCAGCAGTTAAACCGGTTGGTCCGGAAGAGTTATTCATTTGTTGTCCCACATTATAGGTCTTGATTTCAAAATTGGAACTAGGCGCCGTACCTGTTGAGATTATTGACGGTCTTGCTGGGAGTGTGCTGCCACTCGGAGTTGTGGTTCTGACTGCTGTTGGTATAGACGACTGATTTGTTGATAGAGGATTTGTTCCCGCTATGGACTTGGTGGTCGGTTCCTGAATCTGGAACGATATATTTGGTATGGAATTAGCCGTCTGCTTAGGTGTGTTGATCGGAATTTTATGAGATGGATCAACAACAGCAGTGGACGCTTTCTCCTGATTAGGGCCGTCGGCAGCCGGACACGTTGCAAGAAGCTGTTTCAACAACTGGTTTTGACCCTGAGGATTGTTAGAACGTTCTGATGAACACTGTTGATTGTTGGAAGCCTGATGGCTACCGTCAGTTCCTGACGGATTGGGGCAAGATGATACCCGACCAGAACTGGTTGAGACCATTTTTGATTGCTGCGGATCGGAATCTATTGGCACCGACTCTTGAGACACATCAGGGGGCACAAGCGTATGATCTGACTCTTCTATCGTGCTCTCAACAAGTGGAACCAACTCATCAGTATCTACGAGATCATGGGTAATAACATTAGAATCGATACTCATCGGCTGAGAAGCATCCTGATTAGAATCTGTCGGTCCATTAGATTCGAAAAAGTTTGCAGCTTCATTATTTGCCCCGGAGCCGGGCTCGTAGATGGTGAACTCCATGGAGGTGATAGGATCACCAACAATTGGATTCTTTTCATGCATGATCACCTCATTAGGATTTTTCATCATCTGTTGACTTCCTTGCACAGGCTGGTAGCTTTGCTGTTGATGCATGGTCTGCTGATGATAGCCATAGTTTTGGTGCTGCTGAGATTGTTGTGGTAAAGACTGAAATTGTCTTCTGGCTTGGTTAAATTGAGCGTTATGTTGCTGTTGCTGGTGATTAGCAAAGACTACGTTTTGGTGAGGGGCCTGAGCATACTGCGCTTGATGGGATTGTTGATGATGATGGTGGGTTTGTTGCGATACTGGTCCCGCATGCTGCTGTTGCATATCCGGGAACCCCGGTTGTTGATGGTACTGAGTTTGGGTTACCATTTGAGGCACGGCTCGTTGTGGATTCATTTGTTGGTTGGTAGGCTGTGGTTGATGATTGATGTGATGAGGATGCATCTGCTGAGGATGTACATGTTGCACATCATGATTGACCGGGTTTTGATACCTCTGTGGCTGTTGTTGCATCCTATTTTGATTATAGCTCATTTGTGGTTGTTGCTGTTGGTGTTGCTGTTGTGAGTGTTGCATTCTCATAACTGGTGCCTGAGGTCTCATAGCATGGTTTGGACTGTACTGTTGATTCGCTTGATTCATAGGCCGTTGAGGTGGCATTGCATTAACGAATTGTGCCTGTCTCTGAGGAGTATACTGTCCATGTTGCTGTGGAATGATAGTTCCTTGAGAACTCACATGCTGGGGCTGGCTATCGGGAAAACTCTGATTGATTGCGGCATGTTGCTGTGGTTGTTGGATTTGTTGATTGGGCTGGTAGCTGGGCTGAGTTTGAGGTTGCTGTAACTGGCCAGGATGATTCTGCTGCTGCATACTCAGAGAAAGTTGGTTGTCACTGGATCTTTTATCATCTAGTGTGTCACGATCGTCGAAAAAATCTTCGAACTCTGGGTCTAGATCAATGTTATTCTTGCCGGAACTGGTCGAAGCTCCTCCTTTGTCGGGTTCTGGATCGGCAAACTCCAGGATGTTAAAATCCGCGCCGAGATCTTTGAGAGCATCTTCATCATCCAGCAATTGTGCAGGATCATCAGTGTCAATGCGACTAGGCACTTGCATGTTGGGATACACCGGCTGTTGGGAAATTTGTTGAGCTACGTTATGTTGCATATTAATTTGTTGATTCTGAATCGGTTGTTGCATTTGGTGATGATTCTGCTGCTGCTGTGGCATAGGATGCGGTTGTAAGTTGTTATTCTGCACCTGCAAATTCATATGAGTAGTCTGTTGGGGTGGCATATGTTGGATCTGTTTATGCCCAGTCTGAACTATTGGTTGCTGAGTAGGGCGAGGTTGCCCAATCATCCTCTGAGGTCCGACAGGCTGTTGATGGTGTGGACCTGCGGCAACCGGCCTTTGCATTCTTTGTTGCATATGCTGTTGAGGCATATTTTGTTGCATCTGAGCGTTAGGATGCGGATGCGGATCATGGTGTTGATTGACGTATCTAATGGGTTGTGCATGTCGATATTGCTGCTGGTATAACGGTTGTTGAGATCTAACTTGTTGGTTCATGGGTGCCCGCATGGGTGCAGCACTAGCAACAGATGCTGTATATTGTTGACTCGGGGCGACCATCCTTGGTTGGTTCTGGAATTGGGGTTGTCGCATCGCTTGATACTGGTTCCCCTGAGGTATTTGAGAGTACTGATTTGAATGAGAAACTTGCCCTAGACCCTCAACAAAAGAATGTTGCTGATGCACTTGCGGCTGACTTCCAGAGGTCGACATGTGTTGGCCTTGTTGGTACAATGGAGAATGGTCTGTCGGAGTTCTCGGCGTGACTGGGGGCGTTGATGATGCCGTAACACCCGAATTAGAGGGAAACGGAGACTGAGGTGAAAATGGAGAGCGTTGTTGAGCAGACATAGGTCTTGGTGTATTTGGTGGCATAGAATACGGATCCATGGGCTGAGGGGGTGGCCTAACTCTCGAAGGCTGTACTATAGGATGTTGTTGATTGGGAGGTCTAGCAAACTGCATTTGTGGGCTTGGCGTTTGCGGTGGGATCATCTGCTGAGCGGGACTCTCAAAATGTGAATCAGTCAAAGTCCTTATAGCGGGACTCATGGGTTGAGTCATAGTGGAGTCTTGAGGAACATGGTGTGGCTGTTGCATTGGAGATTGAACAAATCTACTGGCCTGGGTATCTGGATGCATCGGTTGTTTCCATCTTGTATCTTGAGATTGATTCATTATGGACGATGGTGCCATATGCATTTGTTGAGATGGTCCAGCCGTACCATCATGATTTAGCTGAGAGCGAGATTGACCTAGGACGGGTGAATCAGACTTCTTAGGAGTAATAGCTGATTCGGAGGCTGGTTTGGCAACCTTTGACGCGGATCGATTTTCTCTTGCCTTCTCGACATAGGGTTTGCGTTTGTCGGCAGCTAATTGACGCCAAAGCTTCTGAATATGCTTGAAACGTTCCTCTGCAGATCTATATTTGTGTTTGAGATCAGGGTGTTCAATGTTTGCGTATAATACGGCTGATTTTGTTGCACGGCTACCCAGAGCTTCCTCTGCCTCCCAGTCTTGCGTAGGGTTCTGTTTCGGAGGCTCCATTCTTGGCTGTGGTTGGTTAGAGAAGTGAGGTTGAGACTGGATCGGCCTCGTCTGTTGTTGGTAAGGTGGCTGAGGCGGATGACTTTCGACGTACTGCATTGTCTGTTGAATAGCTGGTTGCATTGGTTGAGCCGGAACAGCCGATGGCACATGCTGATTACTCTGATAAGCGGGCTGCTCAACAGGTGTTCTTGGTGTGACTGGTGGTGTTGATGGATTTGCACTCATTGGGTGTTGAGGGAAAGGAGATTGGGGAGAGAAGGGAGATCTTTGAGGTATAGCCATGGGTCGTGGCGTGCTTGGCGGCATTGAGTAGGGATCAGCTGGTTGAATTCGACCATGATCTTGTGGGGGCCGTGGTTTTGGTACTTGCACTATTGGATGTTGCTGAGTTTGCGATCTGATAAAATGCATCCTGGGACTTGGAGTTTGGGGCGGCATCATATTCTGAGGGGAATGGTCGTAGTGCATATTAGTTTCCGATATTGATCGTATAGAGGGGCTTATTATCGGAGGTTGAGCAGACGAATTTGACTCGTTGATCAATTGAGATTGGTTTGTCTGTTGCGGTGCACCTAGTCCGTTGAGAAGATCTTCAACCACTTGACTATCTAGCGGATCAACAAGGTCAAGATTGAAGTCGGTGCTTAGGAGGTCAAGGTCTCTCTTGTTGTCGACTGAGTCATCTGTTGCACGAGAATCACCAATAAAGACATCAATGAGATCGTCATCTTTGCTGAGGATTTGATTTTCAACTAGATCGGTCGCATTTTCAATCTTGTTATCGCTAATGTTGTTCAATCTCTCCATATTTGCATTGGTCAAGTCTTCAGTGACCATCTTACTAGCTTCACGACTGTGGAGATCAATATTAGAGCAATCATTAAGTTCATTTGGCCTATCATCGCCAGATTTGGATTCATTCGCGAGCAGATCCTTTCCGAAGAATGCCTCCTGCAAATAGGACGGGTAATGGTCAAGTAAATTAGTTTTCTTTTTCTGCTTCTTTCGAATCCTTTTTGGCTTGCTGGAAGTGCCCGAACCTTCGCCTTTTTGTATCCGAGATATGTGATAATTTGGTGTTGTCGTAATGATATCCAAAGAATCGTTGCTAAGGCTGTAGTTAAAATCGTCCTCCTTATTCACTCTAACGCCCCTTTGACGGACGGAAAACCCACCAACTCCAGCCTTGCTTAATTTGCGAACTCGTTTTTTGGCTATTTCATCATCGGTCTTATCGAGTAATTTGTTTTCCTCATCATCATCCTTGTTGGTATCGTCAAGATTAATGCTATCATCAAGCTTTTGCACTTTCGTCCCTCTCTTGGCTCTCTGCCGCTTAGTGGGCTCAATCTTTTGGGATTTGATATAGGATAGGCCCATTTCTGACAAGTAAACTCCATCGACCATATGTAAACCTTGAACTAATTCATCAAAAGGGTCGGCAGCAGACTTTTTCGTGGCGCTAACATCAGTGAGTGAGTTCATGGTGTTCTCATCATTTTCATTGGTAACATCGTTCTGTGAGAAATGTAAAGATGACGCAGGCCTATTGATTGGTTGATTGACCTCTTTACTCACTGAGAGTGGAGCAGATTGAGGCCTCGGGGATTCTGTTGTGACTTTGGTATGAGTGTCGCTGGAAGATTTAAATCTGGAATCATCTCGATTATCACAAGACACATTCAGATTGTCAGGCTCGCTCTCTCGACGGTTAAATGATGCATTCCGGCGCTGGTTGCTCTTGGTTGGGTGGATAGTCTTTCGATGAGCCATGTAGTACGGCACCTCATCAACTGGACGGCACAGAAGGCATGAGTAACCGTGTTCAGCGGCCAGCTCACAATCATCCTCATCGTAGATAGAGTCGCATTCTGCATGCAACCAACGCGAGCATTTTGTGCACTTCAGTATCAAATCGTCTTGGTTGTAATTAGTATGACACTTGGGACAAGTTGTTTTACTAGCACATGGTCCACATTCTGTGTAGTTCTTCTGCCAATCGGAGTTGAATCCCGATGTGTGTGAGTGGCATTTTTGGCATACAACACACCAGTGACACTTCCACGCACCCGGAGGCACATCTTCGAGAGGTGGCTTCAAGCAATAAGTGTGGTAGCTCAATTCGCATTCATCACAGAGAAGTAACTTTCCTTCATCACCCGGCTGACCACATGTTTCACAGACAGTGCAGTCTAAGCATCTCCATCCCTTGGAGACCACAACTTTCAATCCCTTGATATTGACACAGTATGGATGGTAACATTGGCCGCATTGCGAGCATGCGATCAGATTTCCTTCATCTCCTTTGCCTAGACTGCCGCACAAAACGCAGATGTCTTGCGAAAGTAGATAGTCGTCTTTACTTGAGCACAAGACAACAATCGGTCGATTATCTGACGAACTAATGATCGACGAAGATTGTGCTGGTTTCAATCGTTGTGTTGTTGCGGTTGCCATGCTACATCGATCGCAGCCGCAGGGTTAGTCGAGTTTCGACGTTGGTTGGTGAGGGAACACCGCTTCACAGCGTGTGTTGATGTGGTGAAAAACTTTAAGAGGTTCGAGAATCTCGATTACTGGGGGCAATCGATTTGAGTTGGTGTCCTGCGACAGATACAGAAAGCTTCATGTGAAGCGCTTATTCTATATATTCTAGTGCTAGAAGTGTGTCTTGAGGGCTCGTCTTGAGAGAGGTGTCGCAGGCGTAAGATTGATGAATTTTTACTTTGACTCTTGCTCGATATTCAGAGATTTGTGTCTCGTCGTTATGCTAGTCGGATGGCGATGATACCAGCGACTGGATGGGTTTCTATGTTGCATGTGAACTTGATTAAAAAAGGGAGTATCAACTAGTTTGATGTTGAATTGTTCGTGCTTAAGCTTGTTGTGCTAATAATGAGTTGACTGTGGTGTATTGCGAAAATTTGGTAGTATTAATAAGTGGAGAAGTGTGTTGTGCAGGTTGAAGAATGGCGGTGTCAAAGTGATGATCTAACAGTAGAATATGTTATGTGTAAATGTCTGTGGCGCTCACGGACTAGCCGATGATGAGAATATTGGGTTTGTTGATTTTGTGCAAGTCATGATCCTAAGTGCCAGAAAACACAACATCCTTCATCAGAGCCCATGGAGCAAAATTTGTATCTCGCCAGCTAGGAGATCTGTTTTCTCTCACTCTGGCTCACTCTAGTCAAGAACAAAATTCGTGGGTATGAGTCTGTGTGTATTTTGAATGGAGGCGGGCAGCGCGAGAGGGTCTGCCATTTTCCATCGCTCGTCATTGCATTCTGGCGCCCGGCCCAGAGTGACTTCAGCCTGCAGTCTCACTGTCGTCGAGCTGCGGGCTGCGGCGGCGCTTCTTTGCCCGGTGCCGAATGCAAGCAGGAAATTTTATGTGCTTGCATGCCAGCCAGCGCGCCAGAGTCGCTGTTCTCATGCTTTCAGCCTTCTCCACTGACATTCCCGCAGGATGAAGAAGTGGGGGTCAAAAAAATCTACAGCACGAGAGTTCCCCTTTGAGAGGGAAAAGAACGCCGAATACAAGTCGGACGTGGCCCGCGGCTGATGTTTGGTGCCGAGTGGGCCGGCCAACCCGAAAAGCGGCGCGCATAACTTTACTCCCGCGGGATGGCATGATTGCGATTGTCGTGTTTACCATTGCCTTAGCCAACTAGCGAGTTTGACCACGCCGCCTACCCATCAGGAACTTTAGCTATACACCGGGCCTCAACCCAATGAACATCACATATCAAAGCACAAAATTGCATCAACGAGCTTACACCCCAGTCCTTGGAAGATAGCAGGATTGACATTCCCGCTCCAGGATAGACTTATATCATGGCCCACACGGACCTTTTATCCGAAGCGGGCCTACGAGTTGATGGCCGCAAAGCTGGAGATTTGCGTAAAATCATCTGCAAGCTAGGTGTCTTCGAGCAAGCCGATGGGTCTGCCTATCTTGAGATGGGCCATACAAATGTACTGGCCGCCGTCTTCGGCCCCCACGAGGTCTCCAGGCACGGAGGCAAGATCAAGACTGCCTCACTCCACGACAAAGCCTACATTAACTGTCAGTATAGTCAAGCTACATTTAGTACTATAGAACGCAAAAGGAAGCCGCGCACAGATATAAGAAGTTTAGAGTTAACGAACAACATTAGAGAAATATTTGACAATGTCATCCTGACGAACTTATTCCCCAACTCTCAGATAGATATATTCCTCGAAGTGCTTCAATCGGATGGAAGCAACATGAGCGCATGCATCAATGCTGCCACATTGGCACTAATTCACGCAGGTATTCCGATCAAAGATTTTGTTGTATCTTGCTCTGCCACCCTGATTGATGACCACACTCTCATTGATGTGAGCCATTTCGAAGAGTCCGCTTCAAATTTGCCTCTCATGACATTATCAGTCTTACCGAAGTCAAAACAAATCGTTTCAATGGAATCGTCAGGACGTATTCCACTGGATCTCATTGAGAAAATCATTGACAGTGCTGTCGCCGGTTGTGAGGAAATTCATCAGATTTGTAAGACAATCGTGCTGGATTATATCACTGAGGGAGCTGATGAGGTGAAAAAGCAATAAATTTGTGAGTCAATGTTTCTTATTGTTCCTTGATGCAGTATGCTGCGGTCTTTATTGACATTCTGATGTGCGTGCGGCTCAGTGGCTATTGTTTTAACCTTCTAGAGATGGATAATTGAGAAGCTTCTCGATCAGGTCGACGTGTCCGAGGAGCATCCGCCGACAACAGTACCTCTTGAGGCCGAGTGCGTCAAGGGCATCTCCCTCAGTGTACTCAGCTTGGAGCAGACCAAGGTATGGATCCCATTTGTTGCCAATCACTTTACCGCAGGTGAAGCACCTTATTGGAATAATCATGTTTTGTGTCTCGTGTTGAGGAGTGTTGACTTTTGTAAAAATAAGATCATCCAAAGTCCAGGCATTAAGTGGCAAATACGCGCGAAAGAATGCACGCTTCTTGTTAGTCAATTCCCACAAAACAATGTACGCGTGCTCGCACACGCGGCCGTCACACCGTCCTCGTCAAGTACAATTCTTTTTAGCTAGATCCTCGAACCAAAGTTGACACCCGTCTCGACATGAGATATGACTTTCGGAATTTTCCCTTGCGTAACATTCAACTCTATGTGGTACCATTTCATCTCGATTCTAAGCATGAAACTTGAAGCTGAGGTGCCAGGCCAGCCGCGCTCGAGGCAGAGAACCGCTGGCAAGAAAATCGTCACCTCTATTCTACCGAAATCACTGATGCATTGGGGTGTAACTCAAAACAATTGAGGCTGCAGAGAAAATAACCTGATGCACATAGATCATTTGAGCTATCTTCACTATCGAAGTATCGGTCTGCTCCCCTAGATAGCTCAGTGTCGTTCGACTTTGCAACAACAACATTCGCCACTCGATATAGAAACCGCAAAATTGGCCTAGCCTAATCAGCTCTAGGTCTCATTCTATTTGCTAGAAGTTAGCTGGCGAAATACCTGGCTAGGAAGGGTCTAATCATGAGGTCCAGCGGTGGGGTCCGGTGGCGGCGATTGACTGGCTGCTTCACAAGAGCCGAACAACAGTCAGTTTTCAACAGTCACCCATTGGGTACTTGGTGATGTAATTCCAGTGTTGGTTTCAGAGGGCACCCAATGTGAAGGCTTCTCGTTACGGGCCCGAGGGCGCCATCTCCCGATGAAGCTTCTGGATTGTTGCGCCGCCAGGAAGGCCGACGCCATTGAGCGAGCGGCTATTGCATCGGGGAGATGCAACTCAAATGCGCACTGGAGCTGCGCAAGGCCCGCACGGCCGGCAGTGCAATCGAGTGAGCGGCGCCGAATAACTGTACATCGTGCCCGTCGGCGCGTCGGCCGAGTCGTGCGCGCGCTCTGCATCGGCGTCCGCGTTGGCGTCGGCGTCCGTGTCCGCAACCGCGTCGTCGCCGGCGACGCCACGGCTGCGGCGGTCAAAAGTTTTCTCGCGCGTTCAGTTCATTCGTTAGTTCGCTTGCCAGCTCGGCGCATTCGATCCTCGCGCGCGCTCTCAAGCTCGCCAGCGTCGCCACACTGGCGCACTGCCACATCCACTTGATGATATCAACGATCGCCGCCACCAAGCGAGCGTCCTAGACTCACTGATGCAATCGACAAATTTTAACTTCGTCAAAACAAGCAACCAATCCAAAATCCATCGCACCGACAAGAACGCCGGGAGCAATATCATTGCTTGTAAGACGAAACACCAAAAATAACGACAATAACAACCCAACAACAACTAGAACAGTAAGAATAAGCACAAGCCAAAATTCAAGACACAAGTCTATCCCAATCGTGCCTCAAGATGTCTCTCTCTTGGGCTGAAATGCAATACACTAAGGTTGAGGTGTCATCGGGCTCCATAAAGGGTGAGTTGGCCGAAAACATTCGTCGCTAGGGCGACATTCCGGTCGCTTAAAGTATCCTAGACGCGCAAGCTACTAGCACAATTGTCGTCACTGCACTCTTGCGATGGTGTCATCTAGCCATAGGTCTGTCATCGGCGAGAGAAGACTATGAGCACCAGTTGTCTGAGGCCTATTTGTTTTCCAGAGGCCTCATGAGACCTGCAAGTGCAGCTTAGCACAGCGGCAGCCTCGGCTGGTGGCGCACCTCATACAGGAGGTGCTTCCCGCGAGCAGCCGGCATCGTGCATTTTTAGCCAATCAAAGCGATGGCGAGCAGCCAGCTAGGGTGACCGATGGGTGACAGCCATCGAGCATCCCACTTTTCGAAGCTCGAGAGAGCTGCGATTTACCGGTTCCGAGCCATTGCCGGCGTCGTTGTTGCCGTGCCCGGCAGTGTTGTTGGTGTCGGCCGCCGATGGCGCCGACGTCGCCGCAGTCGCCACCGAGGCATCGCTGTTGTCGTGCTGACGCGGCGCGCCAAAAAACAACCCGGAAGAAAGGACTGAATTGTTCGAGCCGCTCGCAGTCTAACCGCGCGGCGAGCTCCTCGACTCTCGAGCCAACGGCCGTAGCTGCTCGTCCGCGCCTCCTGGCAGCCATGCACACATAGAGCGGTGGCGAGCCCGAGCTTGGCTCTTTTGAGTATGCGTGCGCGCCGCCCGCCGACGACCGCTGGGCCGGTCTAACGGGCGGCTCTTGCCATGCAGTCGGGAGTGCGGCCAGTTGCGTGCGTGCGAGTTCGTGTGTGCGTGCGTGCGTGCCTCGGTGCGTGTGCGGTTGTCTGTGTGCGAGTGAGTGTGCGCGCGCACACGCCCGACCGCTCGTCACCCTGGCTAGCTGGCTCGGCGCTTGTGAGCGCGCACGCCCAAGACCGTACTAAGGCCACAGACGCACGCACGCACAGACGCACGCACAAATTCGTCAAGGGCGCCGCGGCAAACGCACACACAGACAAACGCAAGCCTTCGTTGCCCTAGCCGCGCCAGAGCTGCGGCTGGCCGGCTTGGCTCGCATCGGTTTAGACATGACAAAGTCCCGCAGCGCGCGCTCCACGGCTTCCTTATGGCAAGAGTTGCTGGGCGTGCGCCGTTACACAGACCCGTTACAATGTTTACAGCAGAGTCCCCCGCAGTGGACGCACCCCAGCCCACAAGCTAGACAGCTTGTTGTGCTTGGTGCCCTGACTGACTCCGCGACCATGCCACGACCACCATTGTGCAGGCTACCTAGCCAGTGCGTCGTATCTTGGTGCCTTTGTTTATATCGCTGCCAATGGCTTTCGCGGGTCCTGCGGAAGCCGCTATGCGCACGTCTAGTCAACATAAAAGCTCCATGTAAAGCAAACCTAGCCTGATCGCCACATCCCCTTCAAGCTTTTAATAATGGCCACCAGTATGGGAGAGCGGCTCTCCCCATCTTTGCGGGTTGCCCATCCATATATTGAACTCTTTTGTTTCTTTTCATCCTAGAGAACCTTCTTACTTCTACCTCGAGGTTCTATCGCATTATTGAAATAACCCGGAATACTAACGTCTGATCCCATTTCATGGAACACCACTGTTTATAATAAACGAACACCTTGCAATACTCGCAATGGTTTCAGCCCAAATCGAGATAATCCCATGCAAAGTTTGCGGGGACAAATCTTCGGGTGTTCACTACGGTGTGATCACATGCGAAGGCTGCAAGGGCTTCTTCCGACGGAGTCAATCGGCGAATGTAAATTATCAGTGTGCCCGTCAGAAGAACTGTATTGTTGACCGTGTCAATAGGAATCGTTGTCAATACTGTAGGCTACAAAAATGCATGGCTCTAGGAATGTCGCGCGACGCAGTCAAGTTTGGCCGGATGTCGAAAAAGCAGCGCGAGAAGGTAGAAGACGAGGTTAGATTCCATAGATTACATAACAATATGGCAAACATGTCGCCAAATAGCGGTCCTTGCAATGCGATACAGCAGCAGCAGACAACAATGGCTTCAAACACACAGGCTTTGCATCAGCAACAGCAACAGCAACAGCAACAACAACAACAACAACAACAACAACAACACACCAACACCAACAACACCAGCAAATGAATCTTAGCCTTCACCAAACTCAAGCAGTACAACATGTGCAAGTAATTAATGGATTGAGCCCGGCAAACAATCTCCTTGGCACCGCAAGCATGCAACTACCGATCAGGCTGGCACCCAACAACCATCAGCAGATACAACTGCAGGCAGCTAATCAGCAACATCATCTTCAGCACCAGCAGCACGCAAATCAACTACAACAGCAACAGCAAAGATTGCAACAACAAGCATCCCCTACGATTACAACTACCAGCAATACAAATCACCAGCAACTTAACAACGAGCAGCATCAGCAACAACGGTTTTTAAATAACTCATCGCACCATTCTCAGCAGTCTCAATCACACAATCACCTTCCACAGAATGTAAACTCACAGAACCAGCAGCAGCAGCAGCAATCAACGCAGCAAACATTGCTTGAGAACGGCCATCTTATAGTTGTGGTCAATCAGCAGCAGCAGCATCAGCATCAGAAACTGTTGACCTCACAGCAGCACCATCAACAGAATATCTTTGCATCCTCCGTCACCTCCACTGCCAATAACAGCAATCAGAAATCAAACGGCTCTGGTCCTGCATCAAGTGCCTCGACGTCGTCGATGACATTTGATTTGGTTGGGTCTCCGACTGAGTTTGCTGTCGATTCGACGACATTTGATTTAGCTTCCACCACAAGCACCTCTAGTACGACAACTAACACGACAAACTGCTCCAGCTCCAGCTCCAATGGAAATGGAAGCAACGCAAATACACCAAATTCATTAGCAACGATCACAACCTCATCAGCCCAAAATCAAAACGAGTCACTCCAGCAACAACAGTACCCGATGCAACAGCAGCAATTGATGCATCACCAACGCCACCAAGTTCATGTTCATCAGGAACAACACAACCCGAACAATCTGTTGATGAATACTGCAAATAACGGTCTGCTCACGACCACGACTTCTACACCAACAGCAACTACGACTATCACATTAGCCGCTTCCTCCAGCTGCTCTCCTCTCGCAATAAAGACGGAATTGCACCAGCAACGTGGACTCGTGATGCAGAACCATCATACAAGTGCGCAGGGAATTCAGCAATATGCCAGCGATCCCCAGTCGGGCAACAATCTGATTCAGCGCGGCCAACAGATTGTGTCGCTGCAGCAGCAGCGCGCGAGCCTAGACAGTCTTCCAGATACGAATAATTCCTCGCTGATGTCTACCACCACATGCGGTAGCTCTACACCTACGCCTACCCCAACAACAACTAGCACCCCCTCATCATCTTGTTCGCCTAACAATCAGTGTCTGGTCTCAAATGCCAATGCGGTCTTCAACGGAAATAACTCTCTGATTTCGATGTCGGCATCAAATCAACTGCTTGACCACCCGAATGGTTTGCAACAAAGCCATAGTGGCTACAACAACAACGACTCAGGGCACCACTATACGCATCATCAATTGGAAATGCAACATCTACCGAGCTTACATGATAATCAGCAGGTGCATCATTTCAATGACTCTCTAGATCAACACCACCATCAGCAACACCATCACAATTCTCATAATCAAATCCAGTTGGCGGGCACAACTGACCTCAGTCAATCGATGGGAAATGCTACAAATACCACAAATACTACAACTACCGCAATCAACAACACTTCATCCCTCACCCAAATGGCAACAACGACCGCAACAACAAATCTGCATGAAGACGAGCAAATGGAGGCTGATGATGAGCTTCATTTCATAAACCACATCCATGATCATCATCGCTCTCGGTTTGGTCTGAATCCGGGTGATGCCTGTGAGATTCTAGCCCTGACATTGGCCGAGGCACACATTGGCACATGTCTTGTATCGACTGAGCGGATCGTGGAGTTAATCGCATTGAAAAAACGCGAGGCTCCCTACTTGAGTGATGGACAAGATGGGCAGACACAACTGACTAGCGCGAACAAGCGCTATAACTATCTACGCTCATTGAGCTACGAAGAGTTATGGCTGGAGTGTGCCAATCGACTGACCAATATCATACAGCAGATCATTGAGTTTGCTAAGATGGTGCCTAGTTTCATGCTTATGGAACAAGACGATCAAATAGTTCTATTGAAAGCAGGAAGCTTTGAGTTGTGTTGCCTAAGGATATCGCGCTACTATGATCTGGAGACGAATCAATTGCTATTCGGCAACGGATTGATTCCAATGGATTTGTTCACCATGCGAGCAGGTAAGTTTTAAATCAAATTTGTCCACTAACCAGTTAGAAACAGAGCTCGGAAAATATGTGCTAGAATTCCAGTAGATATCGGGCGCCAGTGTACTCAGAGCATGATCAAGTTAGTCTCGCTTTCTTCCGAGATACTGACTTGATGATGAGAGGAGATAATGTCAAGGCCGAGTGACCGGCTGTTCAATGCCGGTTTGCAACCTTTGCCGCATATTCTGTCACAGTGCCCGATACCGGCTCTACAATGCATCTTTTCTGACCGTGCTTGGCATTACGTAAGAATATCCGTTTAATCGCAAACGCCATCATGGAATCCATCGAGGCTATACTGTGCAAGCCAGAATTTTTTCATCCGCTTTTGAAGTCGGTTGGGACATCGACGATAAGTTTGTGCCTTCAGAGTGGTCCAAGTGACGATACGAAGCAGCTGCGTAGCATGAATTTCATGCGAGCGCGGAGCGCAGGATGACACATCTGATTTCACCGGCGCAAGCGCACAAGAGCAAACCATTACGCTGGTCTGGTCTAATGAACGTCCAGCGCATAAGTGTGGGCGCTGGCTACCACAGGATCGAATAGACGCTGGCGTGGGCTGCGAAGCATGATGGTCTGCGAGGATCTTTCTCGCTGAGCCGTTAATTTATTTGCGCGCGCTTCAGATGTTGCACTTCAGAGAGACATACGTGAGCCTTACCTGAGATGAGCAGACACTTCGTTGACGAGGCTCTAGCACTCGGTTCCAGAGCTGCCACAGCCAGTGACTGCTTTCTGATCCTGGGTGTGTGTCGAATTGTAAATCTGCATCCGTGAGTCTGCATCCTCGTGAAGCGCGCCGGGCACACATGTGCCAGAGAATAAATATATTTATGTTTATAAATTAGATCGGCACTGCGAGCACTGAGACTTGTGAGCGGCGACCAACAGATGGTTACATCCCAAGTTCTCTTGGCTAGAACGACACCCGGCAAAATCAACCGCTCCCCTCGATCAGTTGGGCGCTCTGGCGATTCCATGGGCCTCCCACAATCGCTCTGCGTGCTTGCAAGCGAGTCTGCACACGCCATAAGGTGACTTCCTCCTCCCCCGCCTGTGGCTCGTGCTTCTGTGAGCAACGCGCCGTCGCTCTCAGCACGCTCTGTCACCGGTGGCGGTTCTGTTACGAAATTCAATCGATTGCGATTTATTTTCTTTTTTCTTCTTTTTTTGTTGGCATAATGCCTGTTGAATCACATGCACAGGCGCGTCGCAGAACAATAGTTCCGAGGAACCGCGCGCTCGGGCGCGCGCTCTCGGAATGACAACAGAACGGATCGCAGATTCTCACGGTCGCGCAACAGCCGCCTCATCTGGACGCGAAGCAAAATTTGCGCGGCCGTACACCTTTGCGCATGATAATCGCGCAAAGGTTCGATTCCTCAATCCTGGTGCTGTGAGACGCCCGATGGAGGGGGAGGCTATATAATTTGCGCCAGAGTGGAGGAGGATCCACGCAAGCGTTGAACACCGGCGGTGGGAGCTGTCGCCGGTGAGTCGCATAATCGTATCGTGGACTTCCCGCGCGTATGTCGGTGTTTTAGGCACTGTTGCATCAACTGTGAGTGCCTGTGCGGTCGAAATTTGCACTGTGCTAGCGCTGTGCATGAATCGCGTGCGCAATGATCGCAATGGAGCGGTCCCACTACCCTCCTCAGTACAGTGCCATATGGTTCGCACGCTGTTGTGGGAGTACAGAGGAAGTGGAGGTGGAAGTTGTCGGCAGACAGTCAAGGGGGAAGCAAAATCAGGTAAATTGTCCGTGAGTGCGTCGCCGACTAACGGCGACGTTGCGAACGGCAACCACTATGGAGCTGCTCTTGTGCCTTACATTTGAGTAACGTCGACGCAACTTGGAGTAAATTCGCGGCCGAACTTGTGAGAGCTCATCCAACGCCGCCGGACGCGCGCTGGTGGACGCGCCGACGCTGGCGTACCAGGACAGATCCTAGGATCGTGCTCGTGCGCGCAACACGTTACGTGAATTCGAGTTTGTCGCGTTGGAGCAAGGTTAAGGCCTAGACTACACAGGCCGGCCACGCTTACGACCATTCTTCCGCTCTCTGGTATGTGCCAGTCGCGATGCCAGACAAGAAGCGGTTCGCGTGAGAACATAATGGTATTGAACCACAGTCACCGTCGCAAGCGCGGCGAGCGTGGGTTGGCGCGATTCGCCATGGCGCGGTCTGCACAACTTGCAGACGCTCGACGTCGTTTGGAAGCGCTCATTGACCGTTCGGCCAGGAGCAACCTCGCGCGCAAATAGACAAGGTCCTTCCTTTCTTTCGTCTCGGGGGCTGATGAAGATTCGAGACGTCTGGTACACTCAGAGCTTACGAGTCTTGGATTCAAGTTTTGCAGCGTAGATGTGAGCGGCTCGAACTCGCTTGGACAACTATTCAAGCTCAAGCTTGCGTCCAGCAGTTCAGAAGTTGTTCCACCGCTGGCTTGTTGTCGATGCCAATCTCAACGCCCGCTGGCCCGCTTGGCCGTACGGCGACCATCACCGGAGACCGACCACTTTACGAGGCAATTCAATGAGCCAACTGTTGCGCAACAACCTCCTACCTCACTTCCTGATGCAACAACTTTGAACTTGAACTGGCTGCGAAGTCGGTACCAACGCAGACAGCCATGTGAACATTCAGCCTAGCAGAAGATACCGCAGTCCTCCGTATTTCCGCTGAGTGTGTTCGCGCGCCATTCGTTCGTTCGCGCGCTGGCTTCGCCATACGCCCGTTTGTCTGAGTGTTCGCCTGAGCCATTGAAAAGGTTTCGGAATTGCCGTAGCCGCCCGGGCTTCTCCACAGTAAAACTGGATGTTAGTTGATGCGGCACAACCACGCCGTCGACGTCTGAGTCATTTGTGCTGTAGGACAACGGGCATGATGCATTGCTCGAGGGAGATTACACAAGCGGACGTCAAGCAATGCGCCTGGCGACTGTTCAGCAAATTCAATCTTTTATTTCTTTTTCCTCCTCGTTCCTCCTGTCCAACTTAACGGGTAACGGTGCCACCCGTTCACTCGCTCAAAAGCACGGCCGCCAGCTCGCTCAAAAGCACGCCCGCCAGCTCGCTCGAATGCATGCCCGCTAGCTCGCTCGAATGCATGCCCGCTAGCTCGCTCGGTGCCAGCGCGCATTCTCTTCACCAACATCTCCTTCTTTCTATAATCTACCTGAATCTGAGGTGGCATGTTTGCGGACATGGGGTTTGGTAGTCAGGCTAAAGCACGCATTTGAGTTGGCGTATAGGGATGTACACAAAAAAAAAAATGTATCTGCAGCTTAAATCAATGAGGAGCGCCGCATCCCTGACTTGCGGTCGCGAATGTTCAAATCTCGTGAGTGTAAGCAAATATACAAAGACCGGCAAGAGTTTATTAGTGTTGAGCTGAAAATGACTATATTTTGTGTGGACATTCTCGTCTGAGCGTCGAAGCTCTCACCCTTCCGTGAACCGCGATACGGGTGGGCCGAGTTGCAGCTTTGAACCTAGTCCGCGATCCAGAATGTTTAAGTAGATCCATGAGCGTTGTGCATTATTGTTGCTAATGCAAGTCGGGCGACACAGTGAGCACATTCGGATAAATTGAAACTTCTGCCACACTCGAACTCGGCTGAACTTTGACTTTTTGATCGCCCAGAGAGGCGGGGAAAGAGTTGGCCCCGTTAAAGACAGCGCGCATGCTCTCTCGCTAGCAATATTGTTTATCTCATCAATTTAGAAATTAACCTGAAAACATGGAGTTGAACTCTGATGGCGCGTGCCAGAGCACGCCGGCGCAGCTCAAAAGGTCTGCGGACAAAGGGAGAGCGAAAAAGGAAGCAGGGGGCATTTCAACCCATGGACTGACCACTCACAGGTGCTTTACCTTGAACGCGGTGACACATCAACCTGAGTTCATGCGCTTCCTGATTTGCACAAATTGCGTAACCTATGGCAACGCGCGATAAATTCACACCAACGCTTCTTTGTCGAGCTCGGTGCCGATCGTTGCACCAAGAGCGAGCGGCTTGGAATGGGGTTTCCCTCTAATCCTTTTACACAGCTTCCGGGAGCATATATTATATAACGCAGGCACGTAGTGACTGCAGGATATGATAGAAGCGAGTAGAATTGAGCCAAACTCATAGATGAAGTTCGAGGCGATATGCGAAGTGTTCTTGATCTCCGCCATACGCGCACGAGTCAACAATGTAGCTTTGAGTTCTGTCTGCGCTTGAATATGATTGAAATTGTCGAGCGTTACTTCCCGCCTCATATCGAAACAGCGTAAGGTAGTGGCAAACGAAGACCGCCCCACCGGGTGGATCTGAAGCATACCGTTAGTCGGAAAACCCTCACTCATACGGCTGTGCTGTTCGTGGCTGTGTTCATGGAAATGCTGTTCATGATGGGGCGTGCAAATTCGTCCTTGGCTTACTTGGCGAGATTCCTGTACATAAACATCCACGCAGATGTTGCAAGTTAGATTGCAATTATCATCATCATTATTTCGTGCGTTTGGCTTGCCAGCCCAATCTTTGAGCAGACGCTCCATAGTAATCGAGGGGCTCACAAAAGCCTCTGCAGCATGCTCACTCTCGACGACATAGCTGTACGCTTTGAGCGCTGTCTGGTCTACCTCACGCGCCGGCGACAACGGCCAAGGCCTAGACGGGATGAACTTAAACTTTAAAACGCATTAGGTAGTACGAGCGACTCAGGCCAGACGGTTCACACAGCATGCAAAGTGCCCTACCTATCGACTATTCTCGCGCTCGTTGGAAGCGCGGGCAACATAGCATTGGCCCTTGCTCAGACACATACAAAAGTGAGTTAGCCCCAACGCTAACAGGATGCCGGCCAGTCTACACTGGCCGACACAGGGGAGCTTTAGTCCTCTTGCTAGTGCATTGTTAGTAGGCGCTCACATGATGAGCGCCATCCTCGTTGCAACGACGACGAGACAGCGCTCTGTGTGCATGTGCATTACTGTGCGGCCTCACACAAGAGACACAGACCGGACAGGGTTCATCTAGCCGCCAGTTGGCACCCTCCAGACGACTCCTGCTACGACGTCGTCCCCCCGCCCCTACTAAAACCGCCGAGTCCCCCACCCTGCCTCGTGACATCGGCCTAGAGAACTTGAATAACGGAATCGAGAATGAAGCATACAACCATAACAACAGCGCCTCGCGGCCCTTCCTCGCTGGTGAGAGAGAGAGGGAGAGGGAGAGAGAGAGAGAGAGAGAGAGAGAGAGAGAGAGAGAGAGGGGGGAGAGAGCGCTATAGTAGCGTTACGTAACATACCTTTAGTTCGCGCTGCCTGTGTGCTCGAGATCACGCCAGTGCGCATGGCTTCGTCGACAATATCAACATCTCTACCTTTACTGTTTGCGGGTAGAGCGGAAATTTACAGTTAGTCCATGCCAAGCTTAAACTCACGAGTTCTGCGCGCTAGAGCCGAACTCGTCTGTTGCCTCAACAACCGTTTGGTTGTTGGCTTCAGTGCCTCACTAGAACGCGATATGCATGCTGCTAGCGACTCCCTCTCGAGGCCGTTGTCTGGCCAGCACGATGGACCTGAGCATTGAATCCCAAACACAAGGTATAGTTAATGGTAAACCGTATCAGACATAAGGATCGTAGAAGTTCATTATTTTAGTTACTTCGCAACTGGGTGGGCAATTCCACGCTCTCCAGACCATGTCATAAATCCTTGAGATCGTTGACAAGTGTCTCACATAACCGCGCGTGCCATAACTCTGTCTACTAATCGTCGTCGACTCCGTCTTTGACTCATTCTACCATCGAGTTACTACGGTCGGCAACAGTGAGCGCAGACTGCGCTGGGTCTCTTGTGTCGTAGACTGTGTCTGGCACAAAAGAGTTATGCACCGAAAGATTTTATTTTGTTTTGCTGTGTGATAGATTAGATTTGGAGTCTAACCGAGGGGTGACTGCAACTCCATTTCTGACGGGCCTGAGTCAATGAGTCTTAGAAAGCTTCATTGGTCGATAGATCCGAGGCCTGAGTTGACACCGTGCCATGAGCGAAACAACAGCATTCGTTTGGGGGTCTGTGGATTATTACAGACTTTGAATGCAGCAACAACTGAAACAATGGAGACCACAACCACCACTCATGAGAGCTGACCCTGTAAATACATCGACAATCATGTTGATGGAGATGTTTGTTGGTTATGGTTCTATTCCGAGTCCTACGTGCATGGATTGTGTGATTATGTGACTGGGTCGATAGAACAGTCAGTGACTTTGGCACTGCTAACACGCTAACCATGAAACGGTCGATGAACGCGGCCAACTCGAAGCCTCGAACGGAGTTGACTGTTCAGTTACCATGTTTGTGTTGCGCCAAAGATCACACGCTGCAGCATTAAGCCGAGCGGGGTCGCTGTGTCATATAATCAAAGGCATTGTTCATGGCTGACGACGCGACGCCCACTACATCGATGTTGATGAGCCGAGAAGTCATTCGCGCTCATCAACATCGACGGGCTTCGCGAACAAATAGACTGGATGGCGGTAGACACTCGTTTTGAGTGCCGTGGTAGAGAGAGAGAGAGAGAGAGAGAGAGAGAGAGAAGTTGGCGTTGGCCCTTTGAGAGCATCGAACTCGTACTTAGTCTAACGGTTGTTGCGCAAACATTTGTGATCCAACAGTTAGGTGCAAGGCGGCTGAGTGCGCCTGTTGTCGTGTGGTCGCGCACATGTGTTGATGGCTTCACACCAGTACATGAAGTCGACGGAATACTTATTGAAGACCATCCACTGATCTTCCTCATGTGATTGCTCTACTGTTATTTGTCTGTTTGTCGAGAGTAAATACATGGGGTGGTGATCGCTCGCCGATGATTTCTTGCCGCAACCGTTCGACTGATAAAGTTTAGTCTCATAGGAGTGACACACGCTCATTCATTTCTATTTAAGCCTAAGATAGCTTTCCTTGTGTAGCTGTCATCGATCTAAAAGGCGTTTAAGTTTACCCTGATGATAATCTTAACCCAGTAATGACGAACAGTTATATCACAGGATCTTTAGATGACGCCAATCGCGACTGAGTGATCAGTCCCCGAGTTTTCATTTTCTACGACTCGTTGCGTGTAGACCGTTCTAATCTTAGGTGGATTGTTAATATCCTTTTTATCTCGTGACAGATCTGCACCTGGCTTGTCATGGTGAACTCATATCTTTCTCTGCCAACACCTTTTGGAATTTACCAGTCCACAGATTATCAACTAACCAAAACAATTTTTTCGCCCTTCCTCAAACGCTCGACATGATATAGTCGATGGCACTGAAAAACGGCTCATCACTGAGGTATATGACTTTGCTAGGAGCATCGCGGAGCTTCAGCTCACTGAGAGCGAGCTAGCCCTCTATTCAGCGTTGGTCCTGCTTCAACCAGGTAAGTTTCGTACAATGATCTATTAAGCAGGTATAAAATAAACCTGTAGTTATAGGAAGTATTAGGATATCTAACACTCCATCCTCACAGACCGATCTGACTTGAGACAGGTAAGCCACGTCCGTAGGCTGAACTTATTCATCAGCCGCTCGTTAAGGACAGAGCTCAACAAAAATCAGAACCTCAGGAACCCATACGATATGACTAGCGCTAGTGTTTATGACAAACTTATATCCAAAATATCGCATTTGCACGAGATCAGCACACTTCATATGACTGCGTTATTGCGATTTAGGCGCACGTCACCTTTGATTGAATTCCCTGCCTTACATCGTGAACTGTTCTCGACTGATCTGAGCGAGTGAGATGTAGTTTGATCCATGTATATTCATGTAAATAAAATTATTTATCATTGTACTGAAATTTAACCTCGACTCGTTCATGGTTGTTGATTACTACCTCGCATTTGACTCCATCTTCCTGTTGACTTATAGAGCTCTCTACAATGGCGTCTACAGGACACAGACAGCCCGACAGTCTTAATGCAAGGCTCAAGTGCCATGATTTGATTTGTGTCGTGCGTCTAATGGGAAGATCAAAGATTTTGCTCCTCAGGAGGCGAGCAGTTCTAGGCGATAATGCCGAGGATGCAGACTGGTGAGTTCTTGGACCAAATTTGTACCACTTTTGTGCAAATTCATTGAAATAGACAGCCTTTTTTAGTGCAACCAGCTTTGAGGCACCCAATCTATATGGTGCATCCACAGTTTGACCAACCACACCAAGACCTTCAACGTCATCGATCAGTAGTAGTTTGACCCTCCTAGTCTCATCTGGCTCAATTCTTTCGGGTTTATATATATAGTGATCGAAGTCGTCAATATTCTTGGGCTTGATTGGCTCAGTTATATACTCTGTGGGCAGATAGTCGGGCTTAAGATATGGGCCAACGATGTAGGGAGACTCACGCGGTTCCTGGAGGGGTGGGACTTTCGTCCGCGTGAACTTCCAATAATATGATCTCCTAATTAGGTGGTTTAGTAAACTCCTGCTATTGTGTGCCATGGTATAGCCAATCGTAATAATAGTCGTTATCACAGTGTAAAGGTTGTATCAGTGAGGAAGGCCACTTTGAATTTTGGCCTATTAGTTGATGTTGTTATTGTGCGCGACATCAACGTGACTGAACGTTCACTTGAGTTCTCCCGATGCGCCTTGTGGGCAGGAGAGCGCGTAAGAGTTTTGAAACTTATCTCACATGTTCGCACATTAGTTTCACACGATACCTTTGAAAGTCCCAAGTGACCACAATAATTATCAAGCTTTAAGATATTCTGAAATGGCAACACCAACTACGTCGAACAGACAAAACCCATCAGACTTTCTCAAGAAGATCACTGGGAGGGCAGTCGTTGTCAAATTACACAATGGAAGCGATTATCGCGGCGTTTTGAAATGTTTAGATGGATACATGAATATAGTTTTGGAGCAGACAGAAGAGTATATCAATGGCGAGTTCAAGCGAAAGTACGGCGACGCTTTTATTAGAGGTAACAATGTATTTTACATTAGTACTCAGAAACGAATAAACTAACTCTTCTCCTCCTTCTTCTCGGTTTCCTTAGAGGGGGTTGAAGACGGAGACGATTCATCTGTTTTCTTTTCATACTGTTCTGTTTGTTCCTGATCTTTCTCCTCAGACTTACTGCTGTCTTTCTTAGTTTCTGTTTGTTCACCTTTCGTGGCAGCAGAGTCGAAATCTTCTACCAACTCTGGAACATCATCTTCGTCGGAGTTCTTGACGTCAGAGTTAAGAATGCGAGGCACCAAATCAGTAACCTGTTTTGTTTCAGCGTGACCAGTGATAGCGAAAGTGTTTGCCGGCAAAGATGCCTGCACCTTTGGATTATTGAAGTGAATCACATGTCCATCATCCTTGATCATGTGCACCTCCTCGATGCCGGGTATTGCGTTTACAGCCAGCTTCTTGAGCGAGTTTTGTAGTTTCTTATCATCGGTGTTTGTCTTGTGAACAACCTTCTTCTTTCGTCTCTGTGTTCCCTTGCCACCAATCCTGACTTGGCTTTGCATCTTATTTAACCTTTCGGCATTCATCTTGAATCCCTAATCTGTGTTTGGTGCAAGAAATCTTTATATTGAGTTGAATTTGGGGGCACCTAAGCGAGTAGCCGGGCGAGCTTCAGAGCAAGAAATGTTAAGTCAAAGTTTACGGTGGATGAGTCGATAGGTAGTGCAAATGAGGTTGTGGTTTTTTGTTGATATTGATGGGCGTTGTTTGTGTGTTGGCATGACCAAGAAGCTAGCTAGAGGTGGGGTCTGCATGTGTTGATGGAAAAATACCACGAGGCTTGTTGCACGTTTTTTCCATGCTCATCGAGAAAGATTCTGGCGCCGCGCATTCTGAGACTACATGCTCAGCGCAAGAAGAAAGCGAAAGCTCGAACACATTAGGCCGCGGAAGTCTACGGCGCACTTTGGCGCGTTCTTTCAAACAGGCTCCAAGACTACACTTAAACTTCAACTCTTGAAGTATGAAAGTTCGGATCGGAACTTTTCTATGTCGATGAGTTTATTAGGGTGACACAAACTAAAACCATAAATCAATGAAAGATTTTGGTAGTGTAGTGTTGCTGTAATAAAGGTATTTGTAATACTTGTGATGATTCGAAGAGAGCTAGATGAGACGCTAGTAGCTGGAATACTATTGTCAGTCGGGTTTTTTCGTTGTTGCTTCAAATGTTACTATAGTAAAGTTCTCTAGCTTTCAACATGGTCACACTGGTCGCAGTAAACAGTCTGAATATTGCTAAATAACAAACTAATAAATAGAACAGGTGGACAGACAGTGTTTTGAACCAATCTAAAACAGCTGTTCGTAAAGTGCCGTCCAACTTGCTGAGTACGGCCTCACGCTCCTCGTAGAACTGAGTCAACAATTCATCCTTCTCCAACCAAATGCTTCGAAGCCATTCCTCAGTTGGGTTGATCTCACTTCTGTCGTAGACGCGATACTTAAGGATGGCAGGTTGTTTACGGTTACCCAGAACAATATTGAGAATGGACAAGGGATTTTTGATATCATCATACATAAGCGTTGCGTCAACAATGTGGGTCACACCAACGCTGGGGTCAATGAGATCTTTGAATGCTCCAAATCTAGGATGGGTCACGTATTTTGTTAGAGGCAGACCGTTTTTCGTGGCATATCTGTTTGAACCCTCTATTCGTTTACGCAAAAAGCCTCCTTCAGGAAATAGAACCAACATATTCCTGTCAGGATGCTTGAGAACATGTTCCCTCAAGGACCCATCGGCGAATGAGTTTTTTGCTACAAAGAAGTCGCCATGAGACCCACAAACAACACCAAAATTTGTCATCTTGAATTGAGAATCCAAAACCCATAGTATCGATTGATTTGTTAGTGTTGAGAATGACTGCATAATAAGGAGCACATCTGCTGTTGATATATGATTACACAGGAACAAAATTCTAGGTTTAGCTTGTGTATCCTTTGTAGACCCGTGACTAATATCATAGCTCGGAGCATGAGTTTGTAGGACAAGCTCTCTAGAGTTATATCTAGTCGATTGGGACCTGTTACAATGATTAGCATTTCCACCAGCGTTGCGATTGTTCTCGTCAACGACACTGATCAAGTTGTTGTTGTTGTTCACTATGTGCTTATCCAAACTGTTGGAGACTACTTGGTTCACATCTTGATTACAATTCACTCTAGTTTTGTTGGTAAACTTAGCGACACCATTGGCAGTGGTATCATGCTTATTGGATGCTTGGCTGTTGAAGACCTCTGATTTCAACTTCTCATCATATCCGTTATAGTTTCTATTGGTGGTTTTGTGATCTGTAAGACCGTTCTTTTTGTAATTGCTATCAGATAGGTATACTGGATTACGTTTGATCAAGTGACCGGTGTTGTTCTTGCTATATGGATAGGATTTATCAGAGTCATCATCTTCACTAGTCGTCTTGCGATAGTTCCTGTACCCATAATGTTGATCTTCTGACCCTTCAATGAGATGTTTGAATTCATCTCCTGCTTCAACGATAGTGCATCCAGCTGCCAAGCTCCATGATGATACTATATACAGCAACGAGTTGTATAAATAGTTTTCGAGCTTCGAATAAAACTCACTCCTGAACCAGTTTACCGGAAGGAGTACTAACCAGGAAAGGACCAAATAACTGGGGATACAGTAGAGGTTTTGTATAACAATGCATAAAACTCTAATAATAGAATAAATAATGTCACTGAAGGAGTTTCTGTTGAGATGATGGTCAAGCAACTGCTGTTTGGTAAAATTTACACGCTTGTTGTAGATAGCCATGTTCGTCTTGATGTCTGGGCGAGTTGGAGCAAGTATCCGTGCATGAGCTGACGGGGTACAAATGGTCGCTGATTCAGAGAGACCAGATTTTTGATTTCTAATTCAGTATTGTTGTCTAGTTTTAATCAACAATAGGATTGCAGTTTGTAGGGAGCAAATGACGATGTTGATGCGAACGTCGTCCGAGGATGAATAGTTTTCTCTATATTTATTGATATAAGAGTTTGACTTCGTTTGCGTTTTGTTATTGTTATTACTTTAGTTGTCACATTTAGTGTTTAGATGAGATAAGTTTCTTTTCTTCTTGAAGATTCTGTTGCGACTTATTGTTTGTTGAACGGGTCTTCGATTAGATTGTAAACATAACGGAGAAGTTGTTGGTGTTTCCACACTTGGTAGCATCTGAGTGCACACCCGTTTCACATGTCAGTCAGTTAACTCTTGCGTTCGAGTATACTGTGGGCAGACTTGAGACCGAGAAAGCAGGACTCGGAGTAGATAGTCGGTCGTGGGTATAATCGCAAGTTTAGAGTAAATCGTTGATGTGTCCATGAAAGAGGGGTGGCGGGGGAGGTACAGTGGCTAGATGCTGTATAGATTGCTGAGCTCGTTCCTGGCGAAGCTAAACTTTTCCACAAAACTTAAAGAGCAGGCAGTCGCTAGATGTTGACGTAGCTGTTGAGTGTTGATGTAGTACTACTGTCACTGTAGCCACTGTCGCTGCCGATGTGGGATGTGTGATGTTGCGGACCAGAAAGGTTTTGGTATTTACGTCTTGGTTGTAAGTATTATCGTTTCGCTTGTCGATGTTGTGGCCGTGTTGTGTTTGAGTCACACTAACAGTGGCAGTTGGGTTGCTGTCACGCCACCGTCGTCGTCGTCGTCGTCGTCGTCGTTGTGGCTCGTGATGAGAGTGATCGTTGTCGGCGAACTCGATTTAATTCTCAAGTACAAACAATGTCAATGGTAACGGAACGTGCGCGGACGTTCGCCAACGAGTCAGGACGCCGACGAGAATGAGAGCGCAAGACAGTGCTCGCGTGTGAGCGGCGCAAGAGAGCGACCGGCGCAGAGCGAGAGAGAGAGAGAGAGAGAGAGAGAGAGCGGCAAAGAAGCCCAGTGCCAGTGCGCCCAAGTCAGCGCTCCCGTTGAGTGTGCGCCATCGGGTTGTCGAGTTTCGCGTTACTCTGGCGTGGATGAGAATAGCGGCGCGCGGCGCACGTTCGCCTCGCCGAGAGCGCCACTCAATATGAGTAAGCGAGTGTGTGCCTGCTTGACGATTTCGCCTAGCCAGACTGTTTGTGTGAGCAAAAGCGACGCAGGTACGCTCCACTCTGCGATAAGCTCGTTCGCGAATGGTTCGCCCGCTCACCGATACAGTAGCGAGCTCGGCAAGCTCCGTGAGTGCGCCCATTGAGTGCGTCTGCGGCGCCGTGACCGACAATGCCGGTGGGCCCATAAGCGCGACTTGAGCGCCCGATAGTCAGCCGTCGTTAACGGTTGGCATATCGGCTATGCGCTGCTGATCACGCGCTCAGCTCGCCCGTCTGCTCGCCCCTGAAACCTGTTCGATACACTTTCTCACTCACTGAGGCTGACTTCTTGGCTTATAAGGCCGCACTAGCTGGCTGGCTGGCTGGCTGGCTGGCTGGCTGGCTGGCGCATTTCACGCGGTTGCCGATTGGTTGACTGCGCCGCCGACTCGTTAGTACATATAGACCCGATTTGCGTGGGCGACGTGTATGAGGATGTCAGCACGACACAACATTGAAAGCGATCCGACCTGGTCGCGATTCTTCGAGAAAAAGGCGTCTGCAGCGGGCAAGCTAAACAGACTCGCGCCACGAGGTAAACATATTTCGCGCCGGATCTTGCGCTAGCTCGAGAGCGGTAGCGGCTGGTGAACCCGCACAAAAACAACACGACGACGAGCGCGGCTGATTGTTCCGCCAGTCTGTTGGATCGATGGATTGGCCGTGTGGCAAGTCGACTCGACAAGACAGTCCCGAGCGGGATGACGCCCGAGATTGCAGTCGCTAAGCACGGGGGCGCTCTCTCCGTAGCGCAGGCACGAGTGCAAGCGCGCCATTGCGCCCAGACTCGTGAGTTGCGCGCAGACAACTTGGCCAATATCTCTAGCAGCGCCATTTTTACGATTATGTTGGCCTGGCCTGTCGGCGGTGGCGGTGGCGGCGGCGGCGGTGTCAAGAGCCACAACAATGATCAGGATCGTCGCGATGATGCAGCCGACGACAGCGACAAAATCACCAGCTCGTACAACAAAGGATCTGCTTAAGTCACGCTAGAGCCATGGCGCGCGAGTTCAGACGCGAGCACACCGCGAAAGCATTCCACTCTGATTGTGGTCGCCGACACAGGCGCCCGCCCACACACAGATGCCGTCCGGCCAGCTGCTGATCAAGCGCGCGAGCTCGCGCCCACACACGTGCACGTGATTGTGAGCTCGCCAGGACTCAGCTTAGTCACTCACACGTCAGCTGTCTGTCGGTGGCTAGGCCGGAGAAGCCAGATCGTGGCAAACCTGCTCGACTGCCACACCCTTTGCCACTCTCGGTCGTCAAACAATAGAGTGCCGCGTCGCAGGCCACCCTCACGAGGCGGCTCCCAAAGGCTCATGGATATCGGCGCTCTCGCCTCATTGAGCGCATACTCTCGTTGGATGTGCGCGCCGCAGTCGCATGGACTCGGCCACAGGCACAAGCGGCGACTCGATGACAGTGGCACGGAAGTTGCCAACAATGATTGACGGCTTCACGTGGCCTTTGAGGTAAGCGCGGCGCGCGAGCCTTGCAAGAGATGTCACGCCGGAAGCCGCGTAGCGTGATCGCCGTGCGCTTCGTTGCGTGCCAACCGGATCGCCTCGGTTATCTAATGGAGGCGCCAAATGACGTCAATATAAAAGTGCGGCCGCGTTCAAAGGTGATGCCAAATAACATTGCCGGCGTCGGCGATTGCGAGTCGAAAGCGCAACATAAATAAAAACACAACGACCACATTTGCTCTATGCGCGCCCCAGTAACTGTCGAGTCAGAGCGGGCAGACGCCTTCAAGCAGTCAGAGGTTGGCGAGCCTCGAACCGAAATGAATCTCACGCAAAAGTCAGCGCTTAAGCCAACATGTTCAGGATGGCAGGACGTACATTACGCCAAACGCTCGTCGCAGTGGCGCCGATATCAGTCGTCAGTGTGGCCGGCGCGGCGTCAGCGGCTCAAGCTGATTGTCTGGTGGTCGATGTTTGTCGCCCTCGTGGGCGCGGCCTCCCACTCGAGCCGTGTGCTAGCGGCGGGCGACCTGGACATTCTGACGAAGGAAAAGATCGTGCCGGAAGTGATTGACTCCAAGCCCGCGCGCAGCGCCAAGCTCGAGTGGCCGGATGCGGGCGCGCGCGCCGATCTGGGCAACGAGCTGAAGCCGCGCCAGCTGAAGGCAGCGCCCAAAATCAGCTACGAGCACGAGAGCGACAAACTTTACACCGTTATGATCGTTGGCCTGGACGTGCCTTTCCGGACCGACAACCCGAGAGGCCGCGAGCTGCTCCTCTATCTGGTAGTGAACGTGCCCGGCGACACTCTGGCGCGCGGCCTGACGCTGGCCGAGTACAAGAGCCCGGGCCCGCCTAGGGGCACGGGCATGCACAGGTACATGTTATTGGTGTACATGCAGCCAGGCACCGTTGTCAGCGATCTGAAAATCTCGAAGGGTCAGTTCCGTGGTCGCCGCTTCTCGGTGCGCAACTTCGCGCTTGAACACCGGCTGGGCCAACCAGTGGCGGCCAACCTTTTCCAGGCACAATGGGACGACTCAGTGCCCGAGTCGCCGATGTGGTCTCGAATGGAGTCGAGCACAGTCGAGCGGGTCAGATAGCTCGTGAACGGTTCAAGCGTTCACAGTCGACAGCGGTCGCCAGTCGCGAGTGGCAACCAAGTCTAGCTTGACGACAATACCGACAACACACAAACCGACAAGGCGCACGACAATAACAACAACAACAACCACAACCACCGATTCGATCGGTTGCTCGTTGCGCTCGATCGATCAGTCAATACTTCGCGCCAGCCGGCACGGCCTAGACGACCGACTTGACACCCACCGAACATACTTGAACATTAAACTGATACCCTAGACATCCCCCAGCAGACAGTTCTCTCTCACCTCATTGCCTTCCGGGCGGAAATGTTCGATCGAAATGTTTGCCGGCGGCTCGACATCATAGCACTCGATGACCGAGGCCAGGACGAGAAAGGGCGCTGTTAGCAGGCACTTGCTTTCTGAGATCGGCAATCAACGCCGAGCTCGTCGACAGATTTGAGAGAGAAAGAGAGAGAGAGAGAGTTAATCTCACATATGTCGCCACTCAGGTTTTGCTCGCACAGTATCTCAAATGAAATCGAGTACTGAAAGTAATGAAAGTCTAGAGGATCGGTGCGTCTCGAACAAACTGCAAGGTCGAGTTGTGTGGTGGTGAGCCGCCCGTTTGACGTGTGTTTGTGTTTGTGTTTGTCTGCCTGCATTCAAGTTGCCGGCTAATCGGCCACGCAAAGGCCGCACGCGCGCCAAACAAAGCACCGAGATGTTAGATCATCCTGAGCCCCTCAAAGCTGTCGGTGAGTGTCAATCAAGATATATTAGCTCGAGAGATCGAGCAAGCGGACCTACAACCATATTAACATAAGATTTTCTACCGCCTTCTCTCTCTCTCTCTCTCTCTCGGACTCGTCAGTTGGCCGTGGCACTGTTGTCTTGTTGTTGGCAGTATTATTGCAGAGCTCACAATTGACGGTGAGAGCGGACAAAAAGGTTTCGCAACTCCACACCATGGGATCACTCGAGAATCTGATCATCCAGAAAGTCGTCCCGGACGTGATCGATGAGACGCCAGCGGCGTCTCTGAAGATTGAGTATGCGAACAATGTGACAGTCGAACAGGGCGGAGAGCTGAAGCCGACTCAAGTGAAGGATCAGCCGCTTGTCAGCTGGGACGCAAAAGCGGACAAACTCTACCTCTTGGCCATGGTCGATCCTGACGCTCCTTCGCGAGCCGAGCCCAAGCTTCGCGAGATCGCACATTTCATGGTGGCCAATATTCCCGGCCAGAATGTATCCAAGGGCGACACCCTGTTCGAGTACATTGGCTCCGGGCCACCACAAGGCACCGGCCTGCATCGGTACGTTTTTCTGCTGTACGAACAGAAGGCACCCCTCAAGAGCCACTACAACACGCCCAAGACGTCGCGCAAGGACCGAATCAACTTCTCCATCAGGAAGTTTGCCAAGGACCACGACCTCGGCTCGCCGGTGGCGGCAAACTTTTATCAAGCTCAGTATGATGACTACGTTCCCCTGTTGCACGCGCAACTCAGTCAGGGCTGAGCCGCGTGTCGTTGCTATTGCTATGGTTAGCCGGAGCCGCGCTTTCCCTAATGTCCATAACTGTCAAACTTTCAGGATCTGTATGAGTCATAGACGCCTGCAGGCTGGCGTTGTTGGCACTCTGTTTAATGATGGTACTCACGGGCAGGTACTCGTCTCTTGAATACATACTCTCATCTTGGCGACGTGTTTGCCATTCCCATTACGCCCACACAGCTCTTATATTCATCTACCTGTTTCCAAATTGATCATTGTATTCGAGGAAGTATCCAGTCGAGATACTTGGAAGTTTGCATGTAAACGCCCGGTAGACTCTGGTATGAACAGCGCCTGATGCCTCCGAAGGCCACCACGCCGATGATGGTGGCTCTCTGCTGCGAGTCGCGCAACAGTTGCGTCTTGAGGCGCTGCGCCGAGGCCGCCTTGGGCTCCAGGGACGCCTTCTCGTTGAACACGAGCGCGCTGCCCGAGTCGCCCTGACAAATGCCCCGGCCGAAGGTGCCGGCGCATATCTGCTTCTCAGTGATCAGCTCGATGCCAATGAGCCATTGAATGAGGCCAGTTCGGCGCCGGTAGAGGTCCACACAGAGCGGCCGGGGCAGTATGGGCACGTCGGCGATTTGCAACGAGTCGGCCATCTCGTTGCGATTCGAGAACAGTCCCCAGCCGACGAGCTCCGCCTCGCCCGAGTGTTCGACGTTGCGCTCAGGCAGACACACACTGTTGATTATGTAGCGCCCATTAGACTTTAGCGGGATATCTACTCTCTTTAGTGCGAATCAGGCCAATGTCGTGGCCGAAGGCGGTGCTCTTGTAGCCGCCGTGAATGATGAGCTTCTCGATACCGAAAACCCGGGCCCGTAGACCGAGGCGGCGCTCATGCGCCAGTTGAGATCGCCCACGACCACGAACAGGACGTGACTCGCGGCTACCATAAAGTCCAGACAATGGGCCGCTGTGAGGATGTAGAACTCTGCATATGGTGCCTCCACAGTAGTGACGATACTCAACGCCCCCGGTGCCTGGAACTCGACACAGAGCCTGGGAGCGAGACCGAACAAGGCGAGTCGCGGTCAGCGCGTCATTGCCGCCTATTGACTCGGGCCTCGAGCTTGAGCTCGTCCTGGCGCGCCTTAAGCTTCCTGTCAGGTCACCAGGTCACTGAGCTTCATATTGGCCAACTCAGGCGGGCTCACTTCCGACTTCAAGACGCTCAGGCGGTCCGGCGCCGGCAGGCCTTGTGCGCCATTATCGCTCACAGATGGACGGCGATTCCCCAACTTTGTCGTGGTAGTTCGCCATGCCGACATCTTCATCATGTTCTCGCGGACCCTTAAATACTGGTGCTTGATTGATGCGTACTCAGGAGGCAAGTGTTTTCCTGCGCTGATAATTAGCGATACTGTTGGCCAAGAGTTCACATAGTGAGAGTTGTTTGAAACCGGAGGCCTGGAGAGTGCTGCCGAGTTGTTTTGCAGCCACTGGCGTCGCGACGATCAGATTGAACTCGCTGTCGGCCGAGGTGTTCGAGTTGTGCTCCTGACGGTTGCGCTCGTACTCATCTTCGTCCAAGAGGGAGGACAGATTTCTCCGCCTGTAAAGTTCAGTGTTGAGTCCAGCATCTCGTCCACTGGTTTCGACGATACTCGAGTGGTCTCGCCGTCCGTGGGCGCGGGCTCTCCATAGTGATCCAGAGGTGGCAGCAGCTTGTCGAACACATTACCCGTCTCGGGCGACTGGTTCTTCTTGAAGCTAGCAAACAGGGGACTCTCAAGGAGCGCGGGTGGCCTCTGGCGCCGCTGGCTCAATTCTTTGGTCACCTCGTCAGTGTCTAGGCCATCGATAACCTGGGGGGGAAAAATCTGGACTCTGTCGATATGAACGCAAACCGCACTCGTCGCTATTGAACGAGCGCACATCCAAAAACTGGAGCACGTGGCAGAGCTTATGAGAGTGTCCGTAGGCGCGCTCGTGGTCTTGGAGGCGCGCGGTCTTGTGAACCGGTCGAATATCCCATACTGCCAGGTGCTCTCTGAGATGTCGTGATCTCCCGTGGCGATGCTTATAGGCAATACGGAAGTGGCCAAAGGCAGTATCGACGGCGAACTTGCAGTGCTTTCATTCAGTTTCTCTGTTTGCTTCATTGATGGACTTGGTTGGGTAACAGGTTGAGTTTCTACTCTTTGGCGAGATGCTTGTAGATCGATTGAGGCCGATTTAGGGTTGGGGTTTTCCGCTCAAATACGCATCTTGCTGAGGCTGATCTGATTCTTGCCTTCAGATAGCCCACTCGACTCGACGCTTGAACCATTCTGATATCTTGCATTGAGCTCTTTCAAGAAGTCCATGAGGTCGTATTCGACCCGGTCGAAAGTCCAATCGTCTCGGAAGTTCTGGCTCACATCGCTAGATTTGTTGTTTATCTTGAGTGTCTCGTCAATCAATACAGTTAAATCAGCGTTCTTCTCCTGACTGAATTGCTGTGGAGCTGCGCTCACATGCTTGCAGCAGCCAATCAGAATGATACACTCGATGATAGATATCACAATTAGCACCCCCCTCGCACTGGCTGTCGAACAAGACATGATGACCAGCTTTCGATAATAGAACTTCCGTCGTGCAGCTTGTCCACAGACGACTGAACGATATGAAGAGCCCATCTGTGCGACACGACTCATCTGAGCGGATGCTTGACCATTATGCATAAACACGCTCGCCACAACAACATCAACCACCAGCTCATAGTCGAAGAACGTCCAACCAGGTGTTGCTCTCGTTCGCGTGGTACACTATTCAGCTTTGAACCAATGTTAAGACGACAGTTAATATGTCTTGGCAGTGACCTGCCTGCATAACAGGTTTACCTGGCGCATATCATAAGATATTATACTGTGAAGATCCGCGCGCGCATGGATACTTCCACCATCCTAGCAGCAAAGCTCACAAGATTCTCATGCGTCCATCTTAATCAAGGTAGATCTTTCGTTCATTCAGCTCTGATGTCATTGACCCTTGAAGCTTTGATCAAAATTTGACAGTTGAGAGAGATGATTTAAGGGAATGATGATGAATCCTTCCTGGATGAAACTCAGGCTGAGTGCTTGTACTGATTCATCTACCTGTCATACAGTCGCGAACATGAGCCCTCAAGATTCTGTCGAACATTCTCACGACCACTTGTGGGGTTTTCATTTTTATTTAAAATATGCTTCAGAATAGATCAATCATTGCATCACACCCTATCCTCAAATTTTGACATGATCTCGCTCTGCCGGCTCAGGTCCAAATTCTGATTGGCTAGTGCCTCTCGTTTCCTACGCTCTTGTTCGCGTAGTTTCAACATGCTGGAACCGCCGCCACTAGTGCCGGCGCCTGATGCCGGTGACTGAGAGTCTGAGGCTGGTGACAGGACTGGTGATTGCTCAGCCCTTGCCAGAGAATTCAATGCCATCTCACCTTCTTGATCTTGTTGCGTCATACGTTCGCGTTCTGCTTGCTCACGCTCGGCTTGTTCCCTCTCCCTCCGCCGCTGCTCTTGCATCTCGAGTAACTTCTCCTTGTCTAGCTTCTCTTTAGCTTGCTTCTTGAACTGTTGGAAACTATCCAGCGTCTTGGTGCTCTCGACGGGTTGGGATGGCCCTGACTGCTGAGCAAACTTGGACCATGTCGATCCAGCAGTATATGAAGCAGCTGGGGCTATGATATCATGGGTCGAATTCGTCTGATGACTGGGACCAACCGCAACAGCAGGTGCTGCGGTTGTGCTTGAGGTAGAGAACGTACTGAATGGTGTCTCAGTGGGTATCTGGCCGCCTGAGGTAACTCCACCAAGGGCTATCTTAGCAGGAGAGTTGATGGTATGTGAATTGGAGCCCAAATCCCCCAGAAGATTCAAACCAGTTTGATTGCTTTGGGTATTGTTTGATGGTTGTTGTCCCAGTGAGGAAACTGGATTTGTTATCACACTTCGTTCATTGAATTGGGTCGAAGCTGGCTTCGGAGTGCTGACTGAGTCTCCAGATTCTGACTCGCTACTACTAGAAGAACTGTCCGAGTCAGTGTCGGAGCTTGAATCCGAATCACTAGAGTCCGAGCTACTAGCGCTGAGACGATTGGTATTGTCCGCATGGGAGTTATCCGTATCTGAAAATGTATAAGGATCTGTAGGTGAGTAATGAGTACGATATACATTTTGTACATATCGACGTTCGGGCCATGTAATGCCAGGGCATTAGTACAGTTGTATGCCAGAACATTTATTTCGAGTTTGGTGCTAGTAATGAGTATTTGAGGGCCACAAGACCGACTCCTTACAACTGGCACCCATACTAAGTATTCGAGTAGCGAGCACTTACCTTTTTTACTTTTTGTTTTACCCGCTAGACCAGATTCACTCTTTCTATCAAGGTCCCTTCTGGCCTGGTTGGGGTCTTCTTTGTTGGGTTTTGGCAGCAGCTTGTTTTTATTTGCTTTTCTGCCAGGTTTCTTTTTGAGACATTCGGCGACATATTTTTCAAGCTCTCGTAATGTTGAGCCTCTCAATGTCTCAAAGTCTATCTCAATCTCGTCAGGATTTGAGTCACGCAAGGATGGCTCTCTTTGCTGAATGATTTGCACTACTTTGCCCAACTTGTCACCTTCGTGGAGGAGATCAACCAGAAACATCGCCAATAGAAACGTGATATCACAATTCCGAGACATATTATTAGACAAAATCTCAACAGTGGCGTTTCAGATGTCATGGTTACATGAAATTTATACTTACTCGGCAATTTGTTAATATCAAGGCTGAGTTGCCGCTTTTCATCGTATGACATGGCAACTTCGTTTTCATCATCCTCAGAATCTGATATCTGCCGAGGGATGCTTGTCTGTTTCTGATTCAGCTTGCCGCTATTTGTCCTGAGCTTCTTGATAGGTTGTTGAGGCTTGGTTGTGACTGATCTTTTCTGAGATGAACTTTTGGCTTTACCTTTGCCAAATCCCTCAGCACCAGCGCTTGTTATCACACCATAGTCTCCAGATGTGCCAGCTCCTATCAGACCAGCAGGTTGATCAGATGTACGTTTAGCATCTCGATACTTGATGCTGCGCGTACGTTTCTGCTTGGATGATTTTCTTCTAGAGCTGTATGTGCGAATTTGCTCTACAAACTTCGATACGTCTTCAGAGATCTTTTTGAGTGAGTTTTGTAATTGTTTGGCGACATTCATAAGTGTCTCAGCATCACTATCTGGTCCAGACTCTGAGTCAGAATCAGATGAAGGCACATTTGAAGCGTCAGATGAATCAGTGTCATCTGAACCCTCTGGCAATCTTGCATATCTTTGTTCGAATATCTCTTGGAGTTTTCTTCCAGCTTTGTTCACGTCATGATCAGGCGGGTTGTATCTGAAGCTGTTGTGTAACATCAATCGAACATCATTGGCGAATTGGTCGGGCTTGCGATACTCCCTATTGTCCATCTTTTTCCTAATTGTACTCAGATCCATTGGCTGTTTGATTATATCATGGTAATCTCCCAGGCCCAGAGCTTCGGCGTCGACAGGATAATAAAAGAAATACGCCACATCTTGGTTCTTTTTGTGCCATAGTTCTTTAAGTATGGTCTGACAGTACTTCATTCGTTCTGTCATCCTTCCTTTCTTTGGTCTTGATGGCACAACATTACTCGTCGGTTCAGGTAGATCTCGTTGAGGTTTCTTTATGGGTCGACCACTTTCTCTTCGAGTGGACATTTTTGAGGGTCGTAGGGTTTTTTGGTCGTATTGAGATGAGTTCTGTTGCGATGATTGATGTAGTAATGTTGAGCTTACACCTAAAGCTGTGTCTGGCGATGTGGTGTGGTCGGGATGTAGGATTGAGGATGACGAATGATTGGAGATGTCTGCATGGTTGTTGAGATGAGATGTGGCATGTGGCAACGAACTATTGCTATCTAGTAAGTTTGGTGCCCCTTTTTGGGCGCTCGAAGAATTATAAATAGAGGAGTTTAAGTTTGCTTTGGATAGTAGAGTTTTGTTCGAGTCTGGTAATTGTGTGTTATTATTGTTGTTATTAGTTGTTGCTGTGGTTGAGGGAGCATGATTGGCGGCTTGACTATCTTGATTGTTATAATGCTGAAAGGTTGATTGATTTGTTGAGTTGGAGAAAGCTGGTGAGATTGAATCCATTTGACTATGATTTGAGGAATTATCAATAGTTAGAGTAGATAATTTATTGTTTTGGGTGACGGAGTTATCATTGGTTGCTTGTGATGTTCTCAATTGATTTGGTAGCATCATGGGTACCCACCTGCCACCCTTTTTTCCTTTGCCCTTGCCTTTACCCTTTGAAGGTATATCGAGGACGATTTCTTCAGTTGGCATCTCCTCAAGTTTATCGAGGAACAACTCTTCAACTGCTTTCGCCATCATGACGACATCTTCCGTAGGCCTGTTATATCTGTAGCAATTTGAGAAGACTTGCTTGAAATCAACGATGCATTCATAGGCATCGTAGTACCAGAAATTTTCTAGCCTCTTCCTGATTGTGGTGAAGTCCATGGGTCTTGGATTGACAACAAAATAATCGGGCAGTTTAAGCGCTTTTGTATCGACAGGTTGTTCGAAGGGCCATGCGTGTCTGTGTTTGTTGACACTCTTGAGGATGGATTTGAGCAAAAATTGTAGCTGATTTGTATTCCTATGAGGCTTGTTATCTGGAGGTAAGAATGGCGGTTTGCATTTGCCTTCGACAGGTTCTGGTGCAACATAAGGGAAGTCTCTCGCTTCATACTTGTTTGGATCCATTTGTAGATATTGGATACAAAAGGGGTTTTTGTATGGTTTGGTAGCTTGCGTCGTGGTCATAGCTGAAGCGGGTGTTGTTGAGGGCTTGTTAGTTGTTACGTTGCCAGCAGCCGCTGCGGATGGGTTGGCTGAGTTGGTCGTTGTATTAGCTAATGTTGCATTATCGGTGGTATTCATGATGGTGCCTGATGGGTCGGCGGTGGCATTGTTGCCGACGTTGCTGGCACTGGTGGATTCGGTTGCACCGGGATTGGCGGTTGCAATAGAGTTATCCATGATGGTGACAGTAGTAACAGGATTGAGCTTAGAATACTAAGATCAGTGTATTGTTGTCGCCAGCAGTAGTTGAGTTTTGCTTAGGCCACCGGATAATAATTGTTGATTATTGAATGAGAACGTCGTTGCAACCGGCGGCGGCGGCGGCAGCGTCGGCGGCAGCAGCTGCAGCGGCGGCGTCGTCGACGGGGAGGCGCCGGGACGGCGGCGGCGGCGAAGAAGAAGAACAAGTTGAAGATTGTTACAATGTTGGAATTTATTTACTTGCTATTCTTGGGTTGGTGTTTGTTGAGAAAGCTGTTGGAGAGGATGTTGAAGGTGGGGTCTGGATTCTTGGTGTCTATGTATATTGTGTGTGTGTTTGTGTACGAGTTTGAGTGAGTGATTGTGTGTGTGTGGGTTTGTTTGTGTGTGTGTGAGTGTAGTGTACGTGATGGGGGTGTATGTAAGTGCTTGTACTGGTTTGCTTGGTGGTGCGTGGTGGTTTTGGTTTGGTTTGTTGAAGATGCCAATAATAATGTTATAGTGTTGATAATGATAGTAGTGATAATAATAATAATAATAATAGATGTTCGCTTTGGATCGAATAAAATTATAGCAGACCACGACGCTTGTGGCGCTGTGGCGGCGGGTGCTGTCGCTGCTGCTGGCGCTGGCGGCCTGCCTGGCTGGCTGGCTAGCTGGCGCCAATGCTTCTGAGCCGCCGCGGCTGCCGGAGAGGCTCTCTGGCGCGCTCGGCTTGTGCCTGTGCGCGCGAGTGCCGCCGCCACGGCCGCCGTCGTGCTCGTCGGCGGCGCCACCGCCGCGCGGCTGTCGACTCGGCGCGCTGCCGGCAGACTGACGCGAGCGCGCGCATTCGGTGCTCGCTCGGCTGGCCGGCTGGCTGCAGTTCAGTCCAATGCAATCTGGCGCGGCTTTCCTCAGCTCGGCGCAGCTGAGCTCGGCGCAGCTTACCTCAGCTCAGCTCAGCTCAGCTCAGCTCAGCTCAGCTCAGCTCAACGAGTGCAGAGACCCCCTAGGATTGCACGGCGCTTGTCCGCGAACGCCACTCACTTCACTTGCTCCCCTGTGCGCGGCTGGATTTTGGGCGCGCGCTCGCGCGCGCGCGCGAGCCCGCTCGTGCCATCGACAACGTTGAGTCGGCGCCGTCCCGCAGGGCGGGCGTAAGCACATTTGATTCAATGGCATTGACGCACGCACAGCCGCACGCACACGCGCCTCCGGCCGGCCAATCCTGACGCTCGGCCTGGACGCACAAACACTCGCCGTGCGCTCGTTGGCGTGCGCGAGTTCGCTCGCGCGCTGCGCGCGGCAAACTCACTGCGGTCAGTGAAACTTGGGGCGCTCGCGCGCGCTGCGCCGCGCGCGCGCGTTCGGCGCGTCACGCTGGAACTGCGAGCGCAAACTTCCTGGCGGCGGGCCCGAGGCGCAAAAACCACCATCGCCACCGCCACGACCAGCAACACCAACAAGAAGCCACAGGACACACACACACACACACACACCCACTCACACTCGTGCTCTCTCACACTGACAGCTGCACACTGACACACACACACGAGAACCGAGCCGCCCACGAGCGCAATGGTCAGCCCGAGGGCGGCCCAGCTCGAGCGGCGCATCATCGAGCTGCTCACCACCACCAACCTGACCTTCAAGGAGATCATCGTGAAGCTGGAGGGCGAGCAGCTGCGCGCCTCCATCGGCATCATCAGGCGCATCAACCGCCACAACCGCTACCGTCGTCCTCGCTACGACTCCAAGCTGACGCCCGCCCAGCGC